>JADRCD010187239.1:0-11806 GCA_019843815.1 Montemys delectorum | reverse complement strand
CTGTTGCTGGGAGGAGGCTGTTTTACATGTGCTGTTATTGAGCCAGTAGGGATGCCTTGGTCAAACACACCTGGAATCTAGCATTAGCAAAATAAGAAATTTTTATTTTGTCCTGTATATCAGAGATGGGAATTTTCTTATTTAGAGATTTTAAAGAATAGAGAACTCAAATATCACCCAGATAGATTTCTTTTTATTTATGATTAAAGGTTTTGTTTCTGTGTTTTGGGAAAAGATGATTGAAGTATTTACATCTTCCAGAAAACTAGATTCCAGAGAATCAAACAAAAATATATCTTAATGATACTAAAAGTTTGTCTTGAGATTCATATGTTGCCGAAAGTGCTGCTAAACTTGGCTGCTTGAATTCCTGGTGTCCTGAACTTCAGCCTGATCCAGTTAAGACACAGACATCAGAAGACTAATTTTGTTTTTCCCTCCCTCTTATATTCTACATCCCTGTTCAACTGGAAGAAGCTATGACTGAGTCGTGTCGACCCAGTTCCCTGGGCTTTGGGGCTACAGAGGGTTGTTAATGGGTTGTGTTTCTGGAAAATGTAATATGGTCATGTTTGAAATAGGGAAGGATAGCCAGATTTAATTGTATGGCTATAATCTCATTAAATAGAAAACCTTATAATTGTTGCTAAGTTAAAATCATATGTTCCTATTTGGTGCAGAATTTATTTTGATATCTTTGATATAAGGACCTTCTGATAATATTTACCCTGTACTGAAAATGAGTTAATTGGTATATAGACAATTTAAACTAGAAGCGTTGTGTGACTAGAATTTGGTCAGGTATTTTAAATATTTCTTTAGATACACAGCTTATTCTCAGAAAGTTTGCTTTGATGTTTATACTATTATGTTCTGAATTTTGTATCCTATATTTGTAGTAGTAATTGGTAAAAGTTAAGGCTTGAGTTATAAACAATTTACATCTTAAATTGGTATGCAAGGAATAAGTCAGAACTTTTAAATTGAGAATTTGTTGTTGCAATAGTGTTCTTATTGACTGAAAGGTGTAGCTAATACAGTTCTGTTGTGCATACTTCAAGACAAAAGATGAGATTTTCTGTATCAACTTAAAAATTCTGGTTTCAGTAAGAGTTGTCTGTAGGCTTATAAGTAATTCTTCTATTTCCTCTAATAGACAGGGCTTAGACACAGTTCTTCTGTTACTGTTATTATAGACAGATCTGAGATGTTTAGACCTGTGAGTTTGGGGCCAAGCTAGCAAATTCATGGCTCTGAGTTTATTGTTAGGATAACTTCAAGATTTCAATTAAAAATAGCTGAAAGTAGTTAACAGACAATAGTCCAGATTACTATATATAGATAGTTGGTTTTCAAAAACATCAGAAATCCACAGAATATGGCATTTGATATTATTTATTCATCTGACTAGAGACTCGTTTGTGACTGACAGTACCTCTTTCTCAGACTCAAAGAAGAGATTGAGCATCATGGAGCTGCTCTAGCTGTGGCGAGACAGCCACCAGGCAAAAGTTGCCTCTTCATCTGCAGACAATACTGTCTAAAAAGGACACACAGGCCTAGGACAAGCTTATATCTGCCGAGACAGAGTAGACTAGTTCTTAGCTATTTCTTAATGTTCCTGTTGTCAGACATTCACGGACCAGAAGATTGAAGACTGATGCTCCAGCGTTTTGAAGTAAGGACTGTCCAGGTGTTGAGCAGTCTCTATTAATTAGTAATATTTTTGAAAGCTGTGTTAGGCTTCCCGCATATTCTCTATTATTCAGTCATTCCTGGATTTCTGGTGGAGTTGAAAGACTACGAAAGTTAGAGGATATGCAGGATAAGTCGTTAAGAAAACTAGTGTAGGTAGATGAAAAAGTGTTTTTATAAATAGAAAAAGAAATAAGAAAGTTGCAGAAGGACGTAAAAGAAATAAGACAGGAAAGAAGAGAAGCTAGGAAGCTTGAGAGCTAGTAAGGTAGTGACTGGCAATAAAAGAAAGTTAGGAGTTCCCCTGAGAGTTATGTTGGGAGACTGCAGGGGCAGCTACAAGAGTATCTGCTATGGCATTGCAGCATAAGGCTTATGGAGAGTTAAGAGCTGCCATTGATTTAAATATAGAAGAATGTTGCTTTTATGCAAACCATTCAGGAGTCATTAGAGATTCCATGAGAGAGACTAGATCAAAGACAGAGGGACAGAAGAGCACAACAAAATTGGTTCAAGTCTTGGTTTTCTAAATCACTATGGATGACTACTTTGTTTTCCGCACTAGCTGGACCATTGCTTATTATATACCTAGCCTTGGTTTTTAGTCCCTGCTTAAGAATAAAAGGAAATTGCTTTTGTTAAAACTAGGATAGATGCAGTACAGCTTATGGTGTTACGTCATCAATACCATACCTTGCCTGAAGAAGAATTTGAGACCAACATATAGCTCTAAGATTAGAGCTATGTAAAAGAAAAAAAGGGGGAAATGAAAAGGAGTAACTAAAGCTTAGGACCTGTGCTGGCCAAGTAGGAGAATTATAAGCCTGAAAATCCAGCACAAGCTTGCCCACATAGGCCTGGGAATGAGCAAGCAAGCTGTTGAACATTCTGGGAACTAGCAGGCCAAGAAGAGATAGATAAGACATGTCTGGGTGGGCTCAAGCAAGCAGGGACCTGTCTGGGCAAGATGACCCAAATGAATGATGAGGTATGGTTGGAGGCCAGCCAGATGCCCTGCTGCCTCAATACCACCCTTAGGAATTTTCCTATGCTCTGATCCTCACATATTCTAGCTGGATTTGAATTAACCAATCATCTGTAGGCTATGCTAATTCCTTTGTTCCCCTAGACCTCCTTCCTATAAAAACCCCTAACCCCTGAGCCTCGTGGTTGATCTCTCTGTCTCCTGTGTGAGATATGGGTCCACCCGGAGCTCTGATATTAAACTGCCTCATGTGTTTACATCAAGATGGTCTCTCGTGTTTCTCTGGGTGTGCGTTCTCCCAGGACTTGAGTGAGGGTCCCCCTTTGGGAGTTTTTCAGATTAAGATGGACAAATATGAGAGGGTACTTGACTCTGCCTGGCTGCCAGGCCCTTGGCAGTTTCTAAAGCTCTAAACTCCTGTTTTGGTCTAAAAATGTGATGCTGAGATATCAGGTAAAATTGAGGTGGTCTCAGGAGTAGGGTAGCTCTATGTCAAACTACTCATACATTTAAATCATTACTAAAATTTAATTCATACCTCAGTAGAGCTGAAATCATATACAAGTATACATGTATCCCTTGACCTGTTCAGCTGAATCTTTAGCCAGGTCTTGTATACTTCGATGTTCCAACTGTATACATTTATAGTGAGGTGACTTATATTCTTCTACTACCACTTGAGCAAACACATAATTATACGGGGGAGATGTTGGTATGACAATGCTTGTGACTCATAGCTTCTTCGCCCTCCTTGCCTTGAGAGGGAGAATTCCATTATAGAACCAAGTTAAAGAAAGACAGAAATAGATACATGGGTCCCAGGCCAGTCTAGTTGAAGAAGAAGAGGTGTCAAGAACACCCACGAGGGAAGAATCAACTCTGTGTATGAACTGAGATAGAAAGCAGAACGTGGTGATGTGTGTGTGTGTATGTGCACACAGTGGATATGTGGAGGAGATATAGATGATGTCAGTTATGGAGGACAGGAAGGAAGTGTCAGGAGGCAGTGCTCCCACTGGGCTCTGTGACGTATCAGGAAGAGAAGTACAGTTCTGCTGTGGGCTGTCGGAGTTGTCCCTACTTGAATTTGTTGGCTGCGTTTAGTGTTTATGTTTGTTGCAAGGACGTTACTGCCACACTGATGTTTCCTCCGAGCTTGAGTTATGCCGACATTCTTCTATATGCAGCTCTCCTGTATGGAGTTGACATGAAAGGAGGCTGGAGAAGGGCAAGGCAAGGGTAAGGACCTATTAAATTCTGATCAAACAAATGTGGGCAGTGAAGCTGTAAAGCTAGCGCCCTCATTTATCCCCTTGTTAGAGTGTTCCCTGGGAAGAGTGAAAATGCTTATTCCCAGTAGGAACACTTAAGGAAATAAATGGGTATTCATCTGCTCATGCCTTTATGACATTACGGATTTCTCTTTTCTTTCTCTTCTTATAGTTAAATGTATGTGTGACATGAAGTATGGCTATGAGAAAAATAAACCTACATTTCTGTCTGCAGAATAAGAACATAGACTCCAAACTTGGTAAGAATTTTCCTTGTTCAGAGATGTTACCATGGATGCTAAAAGCGTCTGAATCATTGCATTCCATTGTTTAAAAACACAGGGAGCCCTTGTTTTGAAGTTACCTTCTGTTAAATTAATTTGGTTATCCTCACTAATGGAAAAATAAATCTCCATCCTTAAAGATACATTGAGTTTTGGAATCAGTCAAGGGTGATTTGGGGCACAGTTTGATAGGCAATGCATGTAATCGTGACACATTTTTGTAAGAGCAAGAGAGGAAAAATTAATGAGTTTTGTAGCTCATAAACTGAAAACAATTATAACAAGACATCCAAAATTATTTCTAGGCAGCAAATTTTGTTGAGTAAAAGTATAGTCAACTACCTCTAAAAACTTTCTAAATAGTGCCTTGCTTAGAAACATATTTGTTTTTCTATTCATGGAACACTAACAACCATGTCTTTAGGACCTAACAAATCTTAGATGCTCTTCCTGAGACTGTCAGCACGGAAAGACTTACTTCTTACCCACAAAGGATCTCTTATTTCACCAAAACCACGTGTTAAACACAACATTATGGAACCTACATCGTATCTGAAACCTTGGTTGGGTTTTGAATTTGGAACTTTCACATCTAAGCAAAGTAATATGACAATATTCTAGTTACTATGGCTCTATAACTGTTGCCCCCAAATGTAGTAGTGGCTTTAAAACCCAAACACTTTCTTGTTGATTTGCATTTTAGAGATCTTTGGATCAAACCAGTTTCTCTTTCCTCCACTGGGCCAATATATGGGATACTTGAAAGCCAAGGGGAGGATCCCCTGAGGTATTATTACTCTCTGGTGTGTCAGATAGTTGATGCTAGATGATAGTTGAGATCTTAGCAGGGATTTGTAGATTTGAACATCTCCATGTGATGTTAATAGAGTCTGAGATTCCCCACAACCTGATGGCTAGATTCCTAAGGCAAAAAAAAAAAAAAAAAAAAAAAAAAAAAAAAAAAAAAAAAAAAAAAACTTGAAAGAAAATAGGCAGAATCTATAGGACTTTTCACAACATAGCCTTGGAAGTCAAATACTATCACTTCTGTTTTTATTCATCAAGGCAGTCATTAAAAGTCACTCTTAGCTTCAAAAAGGAGAGAAAAGAAATCTCACTAATTGATGAGGTGTGAAAGTTCTGGAAGAATGTGTGGGCTGAAGACTACCACAGAGTTTTTGGGAAAGGAACCATAAGTGTGTGGTCTCTACACCATATACCATTAGCGAACACTCACTCCCTGAAATGTCAATATTTCTTTAACCAAACTAATGAATATTTATTCAATGTGAAGTAGATAGGAGAAAACCCCATTGAAAATGAATTGATGTATTCTCATGGGAGAGCTAAACTTGGACAGAAACTGGGTTTGGCCGCTTCTCTCTTGCTCAGTTTCAAGAATTATATGAAAATAATAAATATTGAAAGCGACTATTCCTGAGTCTTTTTTGTTTAGTTTTTTGGCTAACCTTCTTGAAGCTCTCTAGCGTCCCTCTCTTTGTTACCCTTCAGTTACTTTGGGACATTTGTACCATCACCTCTTGTCTATCCAGTGTAACCCTAACCCTCATCCAGTTCTCTACTCTGAAGAGGAAAATTTTTAACTACTTATGGAGGTCTCTTTTGTTACCTTGTACCAGTGCTGTATAATCTATCCACAAAAGGAACCCCTGAGCCCATGTGTGATAGAAGACTCATTCTTCAATCAGGTGGAGTCAGAATATGAATGGTTGTGAGGCTCCTGGAATCTTCTAGATGGTTTTTGAGAACCATCTGGTAGAGCGCTTCAGGCTGGGGGTCGGTGGTAGATTTTCCTGATGGTCGCTTTGTATGTCTGTTTTTCCTCTATGGGGGCGCTGATCATGTCTTCGTATCCTTACCCTTTATATTTAGACTGCACAGAGTAATTTCTGTTTTTCTGATATATGGCTCTTCCTACTCACATCTTTGATGTATGATAATGAGTTATAACTCACAGACTAATTAGCATTTATATGTAGCAAGAGAATGCTTTTACTATTAACTAACAAGAGATGTTTGGGGCTGGGTGTGATTCTAGTGGCACAACAGTAATCTTAGGAAATTTGGCTTCTGGTATATGTGGGATAAATTAATTAGCTCTACAGGTAACAATTATAACATCTCAGATATTAAAAGTAGACAATTTGAAGATACCAGAAAGAAACTATAAGTAAGTAAAGCCTAGAGAGGAACATGGTTTTAAGAGAGTAGTGCTCCATCAGTGTGGTTTCTTGGCTTTACTCTTTGACCATAGCTACCTGCTAAGGTCAAAGGTATCTGTGACCATAGATGTCCAGGCACAGGAGATTGCCATGTGTGAGTATAGTATTGAGGACTGAAAAGCAGCTGGAGAGATAGGAGTCCTAAAAGCAGGGACAGTGTAGGGGGTAAAGAGTTCTAAATTACACATTTAAACACTCACATTATCATCTACATTTGGAATAAGCATCATCAGAAAAACTAAGAAATTAGTGAATCTCTGAGTGAATTAATCAGAGATTTCAGCTTTTGTTCAAAAATGGGAGGAAGACCTCCTCAGGAGTTGAGTTTAACCATATGAAAGCTAAGCAATATGGCAGATCCAAACTCTATAATAAGCCATTTATGAAGTCTATAATAAGAAAATTGCCAGTCATGCAAAGAAACAGTAAAATGGACTTATGAGATCTTAAGTAATACTTAGCAACAGAACTCTAGTCATTATAGGTCTGTTTTTTTAAAAAAAAAATTAGAAAATAGAATATGTGGAAGTCAGTTGTAGTGAAATAAAAGGAGCAAAATTTTAGATGAAAAATACTCTAATTGAAATGAAAATTTTACTGATGAACTTAATATCAGATTATAGAACACATGAACATAACATTCAACTATATTGGGAATTATTTACATTCAAGGGAAGAGGAAAAATAAATATAAAGGAATCCTCAGAAAATGCTAATATATAATACAAAACACCAAGCATGTAATTGAACTACCCCGAAGGAGAGAAATGAATGGGTAAAGAAAAGCATTTGAGTAATAGCTGTGTACTTCAAGTGCATGGTGATATCTAAAGCAAAGCTAAGAAGGCATTCCAGTTGGGGGATAGTATATTAAACTCTATACATGCCACACAGAAGGCTCTGTAAATAATGGTAAGATTCTTATCAACGGAATACTGTGATGTCCACCCAGGTAAAGTCCTCCAAGAAGAACCATCCCAGCAATGCGAGGTGCTGTTAGCTGAGAGCTTCAGTGGTCAGTCTCTTCAAAGACGATCTCAGCTGCGGAGTGTTACCTCATTCCAGTCATACACCTTGATGAGGTAACTGTAGTCAGTGATCAACCAGTGCTGGGAAGGCCTGATCCAATACAAAGGGCAGAATTTTATGTGCAGCAAAATCGTCCCTCATAGAAGAAAATAAAAATAGGTATTTTCAGATGAACAAAAGCTAAGAGCATGTGTCACCAGCAGATTTGTGCTCCATGATAGCTAAATGGAATTCTACAAGTTGGAAGGAAATTGGACTACATGATAACTGGGATCCAGTGGAAGAATACAGAACAAAGGGAGCAATAAATGTTGGATAAATGTAAGACTATGTACATTTGTTTTTTACTTAATGTCTTGAAAAATGATAGCATTATATAATAGAACTCGTAACTCTTTATTGTGGGGTTATAAAAAATAGTTATAAATATGATAGAAATTTCATAAAATTTAGAAGAGATAATAAAATGAATAAGATTCCTGTGTTTTATGTGAGCTAATACAAGGTGAATTCAGAGATAGTTATATGATGTGTATCAGATCCTTAAAGCAACCATTAAAAAAATAAGATCAAATGACTGGGGAGATGATTCAGTGAGCAACATGCTGAGTTTCAGTTTCTAGCACCTATGTGAATATGTTTGTAATCCTATCACTTGTAGGACAGGAGAGCCTCTGGGGTTTGCTGCCCAGACAGTCTAACCAATCAGTGAGCACAAAACCTAGTTCAATGAGAGAGACTCTGTCTCAAAAAAAAAAAAAAAAAAAAAAAAAAAAAGACGCAGAGAGATTGAGAAAGGCATCTGATATTGAACCCATGCCCACATTTGCCTACACATACAGACAGCACACATACCATCACACAGTCATTATACTGCAAGGTCAGATAGCTAAACAACCACTAGAGAATTAAACATATTTACAAAATAGTTTTTAAAAACCCAAAAGGAGGCAAGAAAGGAAGAAAAAGTGAGTTGGACAAGCCAAAACAAATAGCAAAACACATAACCAAACCAACCTCACCGATAATTATTATATTAAATGAACATTAACTAAAAACCCCAATTAAATGGTGGAAATTGCCAGACGGGATTAAAAAGCATGGCTTAGCTACATGCTCTTCAAAGGATCACATTTTCACAATATAATAAGTTCAAATGTACCAATAATTGAAAGCAGGAAGTGGAAAAAGATACACCAGGAAGAGCAAAAGCACACAGAGTGTAGAGCAAGTACATAACATCCAGAGTGTAGAGCAAGTACATAACATACTGAGCTGAAGAGAAGGAGCATTAGCCGGGGAGGAGACATTCTGTGATGACAGCGAGGGAAAATACACTAGGAAAACCAAGCAATTATAAAGGACTACATGACTACCTAGAGGCTTCAAAATATAAGCAGGAATACCATCAGAAAGCAAGCCAAAATAAATTCAGAATCACTGAAGATTTTAACATGTCTCTCAGTAACTAGTAGAAGCAGAACTAAGTAAATTCTTACAGATATCATTAATAAAATTAACCTAAATAGGGGCTGGTGAGCTGGCTCAGCTGCTACGAGCACTGACTGCTCTTCTGAAGGTCCTGAGTTCAAATCCCAGCAACCACATGGTGGCTCACAACCACCTGTAATGAGATCTGACACCCTCTTCTGGTGCATCTGAAGACAGCTACAGTGAGTCTTGCTGGAGCGAGTGGGGGTGGGGGCAGATCGAGGAGGGCCGTAGCAAGGGGGGCCAAAGTGAGCCGGACTGGAATGAACAGAGCCGGCAGAGGTCCTGAGTTCAATTCCCAGCAGCCACACACATAATAGCTCATGGCCATCTGTACAGTTATGGTGTACTCATAAAATAAATAAAATAAAAATAAAGAAAAAATTAACCTAAATAATATTTTTAGAACACTTTCTTTTTTTAAAAAAGATTTATTTATTATCATATGTAAGTATACTGGAGCTGTCTTTAGACATTTCAGAAGAGGATGTCAGATCTCATTACAGTTGGTTGTGAGCCACTTTGGGGTTGCTGGGATTTGAACTCAGGACCTTCGGAAGACCACTCAGGGCTCTTAATGGCTAAGCCATCTCACCAGCCCTAGAACACTTTTATAACTGGAAAATTCAATCTTTTGGAGGAGAAGTAGAATATCGACATATTAAGACTTAATACTATATTATTAAATATGTGTCAGTACGTTTTGGATAAAGATTGGATTAAGGAGGATGTTTTTGGACCAAAATGAAATTCTATTAGAAATCAGTAACAGAAAAATCCCATATTTTGGAATCAATCAAGACTCATTAAAATAACACATGAAGCAAAGATAAATATAACAATCTTAATGGAAATCTATATCAAGCTGCTTATTTTAGGGAGGAAGTAAAGCTTAAAGTAAGTTATCTAAAAGTCTAATTAATGAATAGATTAATGAAGTCTAGAACTATTATGATCAAAGGGGGGAAAATACAATAATTACTAGTATCAGAGGTGAGAGAAGAGCTATTCCTATAGATCTTACAGACATCAAACAAAAGAATGTTAAGAACTACTTTAGAGATGGAGAGATGGGTCAGTGGTTCAGAACACTAATTGCTCTTGCAGAATTGATTCCCTGCACCCACAAGGTGTTTACAACCATCCTAACTCCAGCTTCGGGGGATCTGATGCTGTACTGGCTAGTTTTGTGTGTCAACTTGACACAGGCTATAGTTATCACAGAGAAGGGAGCTTCAGTTGGGGAAGTGCCTCCATGAGACCCAGCTGTGGGGCATTTTCTCAATTAGTGATCAAGGGGGTAGGGCCCCTTGTGGGTGGTGCCATCTCTGGGCTGGAAGTCTTGGGTTCTATAAGAGAGCAGACTGAGCAAGCCAGGAGAAGCAAGCCAGTAAGAAACATTTCTCCATGGCCTCTACATCAGCTCCTGCCTCCTGACCTGCTACAGTTCCAGTCCTGACTTCCCCTGGTGATCAACAGCCATGTAAAAGTAAACTAAATAAACCCTTTCCTCCCCAACTTGCTTCATGGTCATGATGTTTGTGCAGGAATAGAAACCCTGACTAAGACAAATTGGTACCAGGAGTGGGGTATTCCTGTGACAACCTGACCATGTTTTGGGGAGGATTATGGAAGGACTTTGGAACTTTGAGCTAGAAGAGCCACTGATTGTTAAGAACTCTGTGGGATATTCTGTGAGAGCTTGGAATATCATGTTGAGAACAGTGCAGAGATGGAGGCCTAGCTTGTGAAATTTCAGAGGGAAGATTAAAGACTCTTATCAGGACCATGCTGTTTTGATTGTGAAGATTCTGTGGTTCTGGTTAGCTGGGGCTGAAGTATCAGCTGTGATTAACAAGATACCAGAACTACTAAAGCAAAAAGTTTGCATTACTGGGACTGTTGATGCTGGTTAGCTGGAGCTAAGAAATTAGCAGTGATTAAAAGGAGACCAGCATCATTGAGGTAACATCTTCTGGGAAGTGTTTTCTGAGAACACAAAGAGGTTGTGTTCCAGAGATAGCCAAGGTTGTACCTTGTGTTGCAGCAGGACTTGGTAATGTGTAAGAGTCACCCAGGTGATACTGATTTTGACAGCACGAAGGGGTCATGAAGAGCAGCTGAGGCACGGCACAGTGAGAGGCCATAGAAGGCCATTGGTGAAGGTGCAGCCTCCATTTACAATTAATGGCCCAGGACTAAAGGTGTCATGCAAAGGAGTTGAGGCTTGGTACCGTAAAGACAGTCTATGAGAGGCTATTGGTAAAGCCTAGTTACAGCATTGTTTTGGGAATGCCAGTACCATGCAATGACCACCAAGGACAGCAGCAGCCGTGGAGTACAGGCATCTGGAGCTCAGAAGACAAAATGTGTGCTACAAAGGGCAGAGCTGGAGAAGTGACTCAAGCCCTTGGAGGAGCCCAGAAAATTGTGAGTTAGAGCCCAGACATTGGTTTTGCTTTTAATTGTGACTGTGCCCTGACATTTTTCCCTCTTAAAGAAAATGTATTTTAGTGGAGCCCAGAGTTAAAGATACCTTAAATTTTAAAAGATATTGGACATTTTAAATTGATTGAACTTTTAATATGTAAAGACTATGAGACTTTAGATCTTGAGGATGAATAAGAAAGTAAGGGTTGAGACTTAATAGTGATGTGTTTGTGTGTCAAATTGACAAGGGGTCAATTGTACTAGCTAGTTTTGTTTGTCAACTTGACACAGGCTACAGTTATCACAGAGAAGGGAGCTTCAGTTGGGGAAATGCCTCCATGAGACCCAGCTGTGGGGCATTTTCTCAATTAGTGATCA
>JADRCD010187238.1:1299-13852 GCA_019843815.1 Montemys delectorum | reverse complement strand
TACCTGCTATGCAGGTCAGACCAGAACCTTAACAGTATGTTATGATATGAAATGATGGCTCAGAACTTCATGACTTTGTTTAAATACTACACTCATAGTTGAGCTTTTACCTTATGATTTAACATTAAATATTAAATTATAGTAAGTGCTTTTTATAAATTATTTTCCTTATTTAAGAAATTGTAGAAATATTTTGTTAATGTAACCTCTTTAGGGCTTTTTTGGCTGCTTACATAGATAAGAAATAAACTAAAAAAGAAAGAGAGAAAGGAAGGAAGAAAGAGAAAATAGAGTTATAATACATCTTTAAGAATACTACAATATTCACTAGTTAATTTATGTTCATGTGTCATATTCAAAACATATGTGTAAGGCCAGGCAGTGGCACACGCCTTTAATCCCAGCACTTGGGAGGCAGAGACAGGCAGATTTCTGAGTTCGAGGCCAGCCTGGTCTACAGAGTGAGTTCCAGGACAGGCAGGGTTATACAGAGAAACCAAAAAAAAAAAAAAAAAAAAAAAAAAAGAAAAAAAAAGGAAAGAAAAGAAAATATGTGTAGTGTGACCATAGTAGATAAAGAAAATAATAAACTCTAGGTAAACGATGATATAACCAGAGGAGTTTTATTGTCATTGCTGTTATGGTGAAAACACACATGGGTATTAAAGAGATACATGGATTAAAATGTCCAAGTCAGGAATAATGAATAAGATAATTAAGGCTTTCAGCTGGGTAATAGACAACCAGTCTGAACAAATATGGGGAAAGACAGAGCCTGAGACACCAGCATCCCCGTATTTAGGCCAGCTTCCCAGTGATTTCTGTTAGTAACATTTACAAGGCTTCATTGCTCTTTCCCAAATGCTTTAACTTTGTGGATAGCTACAAGATTGTACATTTCCCTGCATCAAATGCATCATATGTAACAGATTCAGTTAATCATAAGGTTATGTTTCTGACACAGTTTCTTCCTGATCTAGGAAAAAGACCACAGCAAGCCGATGTAGGTAGAGCCAGAAGAATGGAAATGATTGACAGATTTGTAAAGTTCAGATTTGAAAGCAGTGGTATTGCTGCTTTACTCCATGCAACCTCCAATCTGGATGTTACAGCTTCCATTTTTGCTTCGTCAACTGCTGAAACAAAGCATGACTCTGTGCTTAACATACATTCATGCAGGTTTTTCTCCTTTGGAAAAATAAAACCCTGGAGAAATCCAGGAAAGGGTATCTTTTCTCATCAATAACATCTACAGCTTTAAAATATCATGAATTCTGCAGGCAAATGTATGAAACTGGTAAATATCATCCTGAGTGAGGTAACCCAGACCCAAAAGGACATGCATGGTATTTACTCACTAATAAGCCGAAAAGTTCTTAGCCAAAAATTCAGAATACCCACGGTACAACTCACAGACTGTATGAAGCTTAACAAGAAGGAAAATCAAAGTGTGGATGTTTCAGTCCCACTTCGAAGGGGACCAAATCATCACCAGAGGCAGGGGGAGGGAGGGATCTGGGTGGGAAAGGGAAGGAAGAGGGGTAGAGGCCAGGATCAAGTATGGGAGGAGACAGAAGAAAAGCCCAAAGAACCAGGAGAATGAATGGAATTATACAGCAGCCGGAGTCGGGGTGTGTTGGCAGCGGGGGAACCACTAGGTAGTCCCAGAGACTTGGGATATGAGAAGCTCCCAAGACTCAATGGGGATGACCTTAGCTGAAATGCTCAATAGTGGTGAGATGGAACCTAAAGAGACTGCCTCCAGTAGAAAGGCAGGGCCCCCAGTGGAGGGATGGGACCGCCCAGAGATCTTCAAAATTTTTGGCAATCCATCCCATGTACAGGCACCAAACCCAGAAACACAAATGATTCCATGTTGTGCTTGCAGACAGGAGCCTAGCATGGCTGTCTTCTGAGAGGTTCTGCCAGCAACTGACTGAGACAGATGCAGATACTTACAGCCAACCATTCGACTGAGGTCAGACCCACCTATGGAAGAGTTAGGGGAAGAAATGAAAGAGCTGAAAGAGATGGAAACCCCGTAAGAACAACAGCATCAACAAACTGGACCACTCAGTGTTCCCATAGACTAAGCCACCCACCAAAGATCATACATGGCCTGGTCCATAGCCCCAGGCACAAATGTAGGAGAGGACTGCCTCAGTGTGAAAGGATGTGCCTAATCCTATAGAGACTGGATATTCAAGGAAAGGGGGCTGTTGGGTGTATGTGTTTGAGGTGGCTGTGTGTGTGGGGGTGGTGGTGGTTGGGGTGTATTTGGGGAGCACCCTCTCAGAGGCAAAGGGGAGGGGAGAGGGGATGGAGAATTCTGGGAGAGGGAGCCAGGAAGGGGGAGATATTTGGAATGCAAATAAAATAATTTAATTTTAAAAGAAGTAGGGCCAATTCAGGGTATAGGAATCCACTCATCCTTACTCAAGTAATTGACATAAAGTACAAGAAATGAACAGTTGATATTTAATTTCTATCATAAATGAATAAAATTATCAGAAAGCTCACTAACAAAGATTTCCGTATTTACTTTCCTCTAAAGAAAAAGCATGTTTAACTATATAGATAATATTTATTTAAGACAAAGATATTTTCTTTGAATTTATAATATAATTTTTCCACATTAAAACTTTTCTGGTGTTTTATTTTAAAACATCGTTCCGTAATGGTAACTTGAAATCTGTTATTTAATAAACGTAAGGAAATTATTGACATTTTGTCAAATGTATATTTTAATACACTTGCCATTAATCTTCACTAATGTTTTATTTTTATTCATTGTTTTCTGAAGAATAATATGTAAAATTGGGCCATGCATGATATTACCTGCCTATACACCCAGTACCTAAGAGGCAGAGACAGGTATCTTCTTGAATTCTTCCAGACACATAATAATAAAAACACCAAATGCACTAAACAAAGAAAGAATTTTAAAAGCAGTAAGGGAAAAAGGTCAAGTAACATATAAAGGCAGGCCTATCAGAATTACACCAGACTTCTCACCAGAGACTATGAAAGCTAGAAGATCCTGGGCAGATGTCATATAGACCCTACAAGAACACAAATGCCAGCCCAGGCTATTATATCCAGCAAAACTCTCAATTACCATAGATGGAGAAAACAAGATATTCCATGACAAAACAAAATTTACACAATATCTTTCCACAAATCCAGCCCTATAAAGGATAATGGATGGAAAACATCAACAGAAGGAGCAAAACTACACCCTAGAAGAAGCAAGAAGGGAATCTTTCAACAAATCCACACAAACCTAATTCCACCTCTTACAACAAAAATAACAGGAAGTGACAATTACTTTTTCTTAATATATTAATATGAAAATTAATATTACCAAAATATCCTAATTGATTGAAATCCAAAAATATGAGGAATTAGAAATTTGTTGATTGTCATCTAATAGTCTCTCTAATTTGGTAATTGGAGAAATAGGTCCAATATTGTGCAATCTATATATACTTTCAGCTTGTTTGTTCATGACAGCGTCTTGCTGTGTACATCATAAGGGTCTTGAAATCCTGCTTCTCCTATCTCAGCCTCTCTATTAGTAGTATTGTTTATTTCATGTTTTCATACTATACAATGGTTTTCAGAACAAGTTATATATTTCAAAAGTATACCCAAGGGAGACATAGACAATTAACTTGGGAAGTGGCTTGTAGGAAAGAGAACAACAAAGAGTGAGATTGAATGCTTTGCTTGACATTTGTAGCTCGTATCAAATTTGAAGAAGAGGACTTTATAACTTACTCTTTCTCTGAGATGAATGCTTTTCCAAATTATCACAGCCAATGAACCAGATTCTTACCCTCACCTAATGTCTGTGCCACCCTTCAAGGAGAACCATTGTTCATTGAAACAGTTGGTGAGTGACTTTATGGATAGATCATCTTAATACCTACACCATTTCTTAAATGAATGTAAGCTGTTCTCTGTGGGCTGAGAATAAAGTCACTCACTCAAGTCAAATAGCTTTGACCATAGCAGGAAGTCTGTATCCAAAATTCGAGCCTACAATTCATTTCTTGATGCAGCAGAACTATCAACTCTCAGCTTAGCTACAATGGAGGTAAAATCCTTTGGTGATTTGAGGGTCATTGAAGTACAGCCTTATTACAATGAAATCCAATGTCTAAAAATTGTTCTTATTTTGGGCTTGTACCACAGAAAGAGCCAAGATTTTTAAACTCTACTAAATACAAAACAAGCAAAAAGACTTTATAGATTTATGTTCATTTAAGAAAATACTAGTAGTGATGTAATATTTTGAAGTATACAGTTAATATGTTTGGAGTTATTTAAAATTTATATTGACCAAAATGTATTTTCACTATTGCTGTAGTCAAGCATCTACATAAGACTGTTAAATTGATTGTGGTTTTATATCAAACAACTTTTATAATACTTATTTTTATTGTTATAATATTTTATAAATTTTAAGGAATATGACAAAAAAGATATTGTAGGTATTGAAGGGGGATCTCTGGGAGGAGTTGGGGTACAAAAGGGAAACAAGAATGTGATTTAATTCTATTTACTTAAAATATGTTTTTAAATGTTAACCAATTCAGATAAATTGAAATCATGTAACTTTTCTCATCATAATGCAATAAAAGTTTAAAAAAAGAACTTTGTAAATTTATATACCTTTTAGCTAATCTTAAGCAGTAATGTATGTTGATTTTCATATTTATTACATTTTAATGTCACTACTATAGTTATTTATTTTTCACCAATAATGTTTTTTCTTGAACATATATTTGTACCTAATAATTCATTTTAAGGTTGAATTCAAGCTAACAGTGTGTTTCCCAACACCAGAATTCAGATTTATGACTTTCTCTTAAGAATTACCCCATTTATTCCTAATTTTCTCATTGTTGAAGCTCTTCATTTAACTGTTACATGTTTGCTTTGGCCAGCATCCAATTTATACACTTTACTTCATTTACTTCAATTCTTTCTTTCATATAAAAGTAATTTATTTCATTTGAACCACAGTTGTGTACATTAGCTATCAGTTCACATTTCTATAGTTTTGAACTGATATCATAACCCAAAATCTAGTGGCTTAGAACAACAAATCTTATCTAAATTTTTTAAAGAGTTACTGGGAAGACTCCTTCCTTAAAATTGTACTATACGATGTTACAAAGACTATGAATCCTGAATATTGGTAGCCTTGCATCCACTAGTTTATTAAGTTGTATATCTTCCTTTTTATTTTGATTAAAACTACCCTTAGATAATTTCAGACATGTGAATTTTGCCTTTTTTTATTTATTTATTTTTATTTTTTTATTTTTTTGGTTTTTTGAGACAAGATTTCTCTGTGTAGCCCTGGCTGTCCTGGTACTCACTTGGTAGACCAGGCTGACCTCGAACTCAGAAATCTGCATGCCTCTGCCTTCCAAGTGCTGGGATTAAAGGCATTCGCCACCACCGTCCAGCTTGACTTATATTTTTCAACTAGCACTTACTATATTTTTCTAATAGGTTTGAAGACTATTTTACTTTATTTCAATAATTATTCATCTAGCTATTTTAATTTAAATGCACATGTATTTTTCAATGTTATTGTATGTTTATCATTCCTAACTTAATTACAACTCATGAAATCCTGTTCCCAGATTTACCTATGATGTTCGTTCTCCATTTCTTTATTCTCTATGACTCAGAATATGTCTATATTCAGCACTTACATTGATTAAAAACATTTTCTCCAGTTTAGCTGATAGATTTATATGGCATTAAAATCCTCCTTTCAGAATGATACTAATAAATCTAAAATATTGCAATAAAAGTTGAATAACTCTTTATAATCCCTAAACACTGAACACTTTGAAGCCCTTACAAAATGCCTCAATGCTTTCAAATTGCCTTGTGAAATAGGGAATGATTTAGAGGTACTGGAGCACTATATTTCTTTGAAATCTTTTAGCTTAGAATTGAGTAAAAGTACATTTGAGAAAGTATACGTCACTGAACAAGTCCTACCTTTACATTCTACCATGTGGTTGTAGAGCCTTAGCAAGTGTAAAGAATGAACAGGTGATGCAACATACACAATACATGCTGTAACTTTCATATCATTCAAAAATAATG
Organism: Montemys delectorum; assembly: GCA_019843815.1. Classification (NCBI taxonomy): domain Eukaryota; kingdom Metazoa; phylum Chordata; class Mammalia; order Rodentia; family Muridae; genus Montemys; species Montemys delectorum. Next base: position 7,717 of record JADRCD010187238.1, on the reverse strand, counting down.
TCCCAAAAATTCTTGATAATATCTTTTACTTGCACAATACATGATTTTTTTCAATTGTTTTGTGGGTGTAATTTCTTATTATCCAGTAATATAAAACAACTACTTTTGTTTTGTTTTTTGTTATTTGTTTTTTTTTTTTTACAATTTCTTCATTTTCTCAGGAAATAGTGAATTAATTTCAAATAATTATGAATTCAAAGTCATGTGTTTGAAATTAACTTAAAATGAAAGCTCCTAACATTATTTATTCTTATAAAAATAATTCAATTTTTAATTATCAAGCAATAAAAGTATCGTGTTATATTACAAAAGCAATTTGCAAATGACTCAATTTGAACAAATGCTATATCATTCCACAGATGTTAGATTTAGAAACTACTTCAACTGGACGGAATTGGCTGGAGCAACAGAAAGTTTTAATCTTAAAACATCATCTTAGAGATATTTTATACTCTCCAAATTTAGTTACAAAAATATCACAATATCCATTTTGAATTTTTCACATGACTTTGTACAGAACAGCATAAATTTTCAGTCAAACTGATTTGAAAAAAGTAAGCATGTAAGGTTTCAGATAATGTCAGTTAAGATATCATATTCATTCTCTATCCCTGGTTTAAAATTCTACAGAAAAGTATAAAAAAAATACAAAGATCGTACTGCAGGTATCCAGTTTTCACACAGCAATTTGCCAAAGTATAAATGACAATATCAATACAGAACATCAGATTTGAAGATGTAAAGATCTTAAGCCTTGCCTTCACTATGAGGATCTCTCATGATTCCCCTTCAAAACCACATCTCTTTCTCTTAATGTAAGAGAACCCTTGGTATACATTAAATGTTTTACATAATTTTGTCACTCTTAACAAATGGAATCATGTAATATTTAATTTTTTCATTTAGTATATGTTCTCTGAGATTTGTCCAGATAGTTGCATGCATTAACATCTATTCTCTTATGTTGTTGAGTAATAATCCATGGCATGAGTTGAGGATCATGATTTGTTAATGAATATTTGCAGAGTTCTACTTTGAGGCAAGGATGAATAAAATTGTAAACCACAATCAGTGTTTATGACTATAAATCTGTATACATCAAATCATCTTTTTATTCTGAATAGTATCATGTTAAGATTATTTTCCAGATCCAGATGTTAACAGCGAAGTTAAATTTAATTTATTTTTTCACAGACTCCACAATATAAATTTCCATATGGAACTTTCAAAGGCTGTGAGTGTTAATAATAATTCCCCGTAGTACTTCCTCTGCCTTTCAATGTGGCCAGAGGAACCTGAGTAGTTTAAGGAGAGCCTCTGCCACATTTCAAGTGCAATTCTAAAGTGGGCCATGTGAAACGTTGTCTCGACAAAGCAAAAAAATGATCATACTTTTACATTCACTTAAATAATCACAAAAAGTTGTTGAGTACTCCCATCTAAAACAAAAATTTGTCAAGTGAAAATGTATATTTTACTTTGAAGCATATGATTCAGTTGAACTAATCTTTGTTTGTAACAAACAATAATATTAAAGATATTGCAATCTACTTTTATTTAAGTGTTTTCTTTCCGCTAAAACAAATGTGGTGCTTCTTATGACATTTTCTTTGCTCCATTGGATTATAGTCTCCACTGGATCTGAATCACTTGAGTATGCTTATAGGTCTGTGTTTATTTTTATTTCCTTTTTCTGTAATTATAGTCTTCTTCCTACACTCAATGACACATATTAGTTTATCATTTATATACACATAGGAATTAAATATATGAATATATGTGAATCTAAATACATATACATAACACATATATGTATATATATGTATTTGTATATATGTACACACACACATATATATATACACACACATATATATATACACACACACATATATATATATACACACACATATATATACACACACACGTATATATATATATCACACACATATATATACATATATATATATCACACACACACACACATATATATATATATATATATATATATATATATATACGTAGCTGATTTGTAGGATTGTAGGGATTGTATGGGGTTGGTCTGTTACTGCTAAGTATTCAAATGTTAAATACTGGCCCCCAAGATCTGGTTGTTGTGACAGGAAAATCTTTTAGTATATCAGCTTTTGTTTCGTAAATCTTGCTCCCCAAATTATCCCTGATTGCTTAATAAAGATGCGTACAGACTAGGCTGGACAGAAGAGAGGAGGGAGAGGAGGAACATGGCAAATGATATGTTGAGTTTTTTATAATTGAGAGTTTATGAATAGTTTTTGTGCATTGTTGAATATTTTTATAATAATTTATTCATTTTTATTAACTTTACATCCAAATGCAATCCCCACTTTATCCTCAGAGAAGGTTTACCCCCACTTAGGGCACCACTCCTCCCTGGGACATGTCTAGGTACCATCTCTCCCGCTGAGTCCCAACCAGTCAGGGGAAAAAGATACAGTGGCGTGCAACAGAGTCAGAGACAGCCTCTACTCCACTTGTTAGGGACCCACATGAAGCCCAAGCTGTGTATCTGCTACACATGTGGCAAAGGGGGTTGGGCTAAGCTCAGCCAGTGCATGGGCATTGGTTGGTGGTTCAGTCTCTTTGCCATACCCCCCACCCCAGACCAGTTATTAGTTGACTTTGTAGGTCTTCTGGTGGTGTCTTTGACCCCTCCAGCTCACTCAATTCTACCCCTGACTCTTGCACGGGACTCCCTGAGCTCCACCTGATGCTTGGTTGTGGGTCTCTGAATCTGTTTCCATCCACTGTTGGACCAAGCCTCTATTTTTGCACCTGTAATTATCTTCTGATTATTGTATAAATGCTTATACAATATTGATCAAATATTTGAAAGGAAACACACACGTACATATTTGCCTCTTCTGAGATTCTTTTTTCTAGTTTAAAATTTACGTCTAAAAAGCTGTGTTTATGTGTTGATAAATATTCATGTTATTTAATATTTTGAATTACATTCAATTTAAAACACATTTTCTATTATCAAGTGGTCATTTTGAAAGACAATAAAATGAAGATGTTAATTGCTTTAATGTCATATGTAAACTGAAAATATTAATTTTAATTCATGGCTTAATTTTATGACATAATTAGAATTCTATAATAAACCAAGAAGAGAGTGAAATTGTAAATACAGCTTGCATCTGTTGACCAATTACTAGTTTTACATTTTCACAGGGAAAGAAACACCCTGAAACTATCTAATTTTACAATGCCAAAGCAGAATACTACGAAACACAAAGCAGCTTTTGTGTAATGATAAAAGCATTAAAGCTTCTTCCTTAATTGTGATAATTTGGGACAAATTAGAGAGTCTTGCAGTGAGCAATAGACTAGTCATCCACGCCTAAGTGTTCTTAATCAATGTGCAGGGGTGCTTGGTGAACAGGACTCTGGAACCCTAGGGCCTTTAGTAAAGACAAGGTCAACAGAGAAAGGCAAGGTTTTATTTTCTTTATTCTTTTACTTTTGTGTATTTTGGGGTAAGATTTTTTTTAAATATAAACTGACTAGTCAATTCACGATATGTTTCATTACAGTTTATTCTTGTTTGTATTTTTTTCTAATTCTGTCTAGAATGCTTAGGTTTACCTATGCCAACAGGGTAATTTTAATTGGAATTTTGTGTAAAAGTATGTAGCATGCTGCCTTTATGACGTAATTACAGTTAATATCATTTCTTTGTCCAGAATTTGTAGAAATGTTATTGGCTTGCTTCTCCTTCAGTTAGCTCTAGTGCTACTGTGGATTTCTGCTTTTTTGGAGATCCTTGATCCATATTCTGCTTGTTTATGTGGAACAACAAGTGTTTGATGCTGTTACTAGAGTTCAGCAAAAGATCAAGGAAGGAAGTGTGAGAATTGCAATTGGTGCTGCAAATCCAGGTCAAGCAGCAGAAAATTACAGAAAATGGTCTTCTCTTAGCAACAGCTTTTGTTAAAGTAAATACTCCAAGACAGATTCTTTTATGGATACATATTCCTATAAAATCATTTAAGAAGCAAAACCAAACCGGTCCTGCTCCCAAGTTAGCCAATTTATTCTTAGATGATTATAGATATAAATCCATAGGATACATTATGATTACTCTCACACCAATCTTCTTCTCTTACCTTCTTCTCATCCTGAGCCACCATGTAAATATAGTAAAGATAAGTCAGTTTTCTACATATATATTGTTTTTGCTTTTTGTGACTCACTGATTTTAAAATGGAAAAGATGAATGACCAGCATTGTGGCAGGCAGTATCCACTGGAACATAATGGGTTCTCTTCTAAACTTTGAGGTCAATACCAAAAAAAAATAACTCTTCCTGCCCAATAATTCACAAATAAACAACAGTTCCTCCAAAAGACAGAGAATTGCATAAATCCATCTTTCATCCATACATAACTATTGATGGGCTCTTCTTTGTGCAGGCTCACTGCAGGCAACAGAGTTGCTGTGAATTCAAGATGACAATGACTATTGTGGCCAGAAATACTGTTTTTAAACTCTTTATCACTGAGATTTTACACTCGTTCTGCTTCTTCTTCTGGAATGTTTTCTGAGCTACAGAAGTGGTGTTATGCACGTCCCCTTTAGCACTGACCATGTAACAGAAACAGTTTCCAATTTATGTATGGAGTTCAGGATGGAACCCAAAGCTTCATACATTCTAGGTAAGCACCCAGCTACCTGAGCCACACCTCATAGGCTTCTTCTATTTTGCATTGTTGGACTAATATTTTTGTACACTGTGTGAAGATGTGTGTCTGTCCATCCTTACCTGCCCTAGGTACCATCTGATTGGCTAAAATAGATAGACGATGGACTATGGCAGAAGGTAGGAGATAAGGTGAGGCATCCAGCAGAGAGAAAAACTGTGAGAAGGAGTCAAGCAGGGAATTTGCCTCCGAGAGCTGGAGGAAGCTGAGTTTATAAAACTGAGAAGATGTAAGCAGACTCACAGCAGAACTAAGATTAGTACAAATAGAATAATAAGTTGAGCTAGTTATGAACAAGCTTACTGAAGGACTAAATGTTTGTTAATAAAAATAAGTCTGTGTCATTATTCAGACCAAGGGTGAACATTGCAAAGCCCAAACGGTTACACTGCATACCTTGAAAGCATTATAACATGTTTGCTAAACACATTCATAACGACAAAACAATGTAAATAGATTGTTGACGGATCTAAAAAGCTGGAAAATAATGAAAACTCATGAGAGAATGGAAACTTAGAAAAACTAGTGTTGAAAGAAGATAAAATCAAATTTAACCCATGTCTCGAATGTCTCAAGTCAGTTTGTCCAGAGAAGAGCAATTCTTCAAGGTATCTGTAATTTGATATTTTTTCATTGATATATATTTTGTAAAATATAGTCGATCATGTTTTCCTTTCCTTGTCTCTTCACAGATCTTTTCTGCATCACTTTTCATCAGCTCCATGATTTACTTCATTTTCTTTTTCAAAAATACACAGGCAGAAAGAAAGGTGTGCTTGACTCATTATAAAAATATAGCCAAAATATGGAAGAGACATAGAGAATTAGATCTTTAGCTGTGAAAACTAAGGGTTTAGAGTAAAAAGAAGGAAGTAAGTTCTGTGTTATCACCCTTATTAAAGACTTTATCTATTACTTTTTATCTTAAAAGTTTCTATCACAACTTCCAATTTGGGAACAAGTACAGGAAATAATATTGGAATTATACACACCTTCATTCTGAAACTACTTAAAATGCCCCTCTACCCTCCAGACTGTGTTGGATCTCAGATGAGCTCTACTCTTCCTGCTTATTGTTCTTCATTTTTCACAATGATGCTAATGCCCATGTACAAGAGCTATTCTGTAAAAAAAAATACTGAAAAATTATTATACCTTGTCATAGTCTGTCTTTTTTTTTTTTTTTTTTTTTTTAAGCCTACAGCACCGAGAAATCCAAGGCAGTCTCCTGTCCAAGTACTAACCAGACCCAACTCTGCTTAGCTTCTGAGATCAGACTAGATAGGGCACGTTGAGGGTGGTATGGGTGTAGACATATTCTGTCTTTTTATGGCTAATCAAAATTAGACAAACACAATGCTTACAGAGATTTACTTCAGATTTTCTTTGAAGACTTCATTATGTGAGATGTAATTTATTAAATATGACCCAGATTTTCCATAAGGAAAAAAAATCATTTCAGATTATAAGGGAAGCAGCTTAAATGTGTAAATTCTATAACGAAGGAATTTAAATTTATCTTATCCTAAAAATTCAAGGGTAATAATCTTCTGATAATTTCCCAAGGTAAACTAGTACCACCTATGCAGAAAAGTCTTGCATTCAAATTTTTATTGTCTTTCTTTTAACTCTGCACTGAGGAATATTTAAAGTTTTAATTCATAGCTTAATACATT
>JADRCD010187236.1:0-31491 GCA_019843815.1 Montemys delectorum | reverse complement strand
AAAAAAAAAAAAAACAAGGACATCATGCAATTTGCAGGCACATAGATGGAACTAGAAAGTATTAACCTGAGTGAGGTAGCCCAGACACAAAAGGACATGCATACTATGTACTCCTTGATAAGTGGACATTAGCCAAAAACTACAGGATAACCACGGTACAATCCGCAGACCCAAAGAAACTAAGTAACAAGGAGGGCCCAAGGGAGGATGCTTGAATCTCACTCAGAAGAAGAAATAAAATAGACACCAGAAGTGAATGGAGACAGGAACTGGGTAGGAAAGGAAGTGGGAAGGGGAACAGGGTTGGGGATCAGGTGTGGGGAGAGCAGGGGTCTAGGTGAGAAGGCTGGGAGAGAGAAGGGAAATTGGGAGAAGGGAGGGCTTCTCTGGGGCAAACCCAAGACCTGGGATGAGGGAGACTACTGGGAAGATATGGGGGTGACCTTAACTGAGACTCCTAGCAGTAGGGAGTATAGAGCCTGAAGTGGCCACCTCCTGTAGCCAGTCAGGACTTCTAGTAGAGGGATGGGGATACCAACCCACCCAGAAAATCTTTGATCCAAAACTTGGCCTGCCTACGTAATATGCAGGGATAAAGGTAGAGCAGAGATTGAGAGAATGTCCATCCAATGATTAGCCCAACTAGAGACCCATCCCATGGGAGAGAGCCAATCCTTGACACTATTAATGATACTCTGCTATGCTTGCAGACAGGAGCCTAGAGCATAATAGACCTCTGAGAGGCCTCATCCAGCAGCTGATGAAAACAGATGTATAGATCCACAGCCAAACATGGCGGAGCTCAGGGAGACTTGTAAAAGATCGGCGGATGGATTGAGGAATGCAGAGGGGTCAAGGACACCACAAAAAGACCAGCAGAGTCAACTAACCTGGCCCTGTGGGGGCTCACAGTGACAGCCACCAACTAAAGAGCATGCATGGACTGCGTGAAGTCTGAGGAGACTCTGCAGCAGGCCTGTGAACAAAGAAGATAGAACAGTAGGCATGTCCACACCATTTCTTGTTGCCCCATCAATGAAAAGTGTTTTCAGTGCTCATGAGCACGCAATCCCAGTTACCCATGATATATCGGGGGACACTGAGTTAGGACAAAGTAAGGGTCCACATGTTGAGAAGACCACTCAGGCATGGATTTAACCCAATAGAAAGTCCTTTTTAGCCAGTCAGTAAATACACTCTGTTTCAGGACCCCTGTGTAGTCCTAAGCCTTTCTCAGGTGAGCTTTTAAGCACAAAACCCATGTTCTGGGTTGACACACCTCAATTAACAAGAACAGTTAGCCAGAAGTGGAACTACTGAAGCTAAAAAAGCGAGATTGGTACATTTAAAGGCTTTCCCAGAACAGGGGACTTTGATGGATTGGGTCTTTGTCTTGGTTTTGGCTGTTGATACTGGCTATGTGCTGAGTTTTACAGCCCAAATGAATTTGTATGCTCACAATCACAAAAATTACCTATCTGAACACTTGTTAAGGCATCTCTTTAGAAAATCCTGGGTTTTTCCAAAATATGACTGGGCTGTAAAGGTTACTTTAAAACTCTGCGGAGTGTTTTCCCTGAAACAGCAGTCCTAGCTATCAGTATTACTCATTTACTGCCTTGTTTCTGCCTAAGATTCTCCTGTGTTCCCTGTTGTTTTCTTCCCTGCCTGCCAGGTGGAGGCTGAGTCACCCCAAGTTGGTTGGTGAGTGCTTGGCGCTCTTTTGAGTTCTGTCCCACTCACCCTGTTTTCTTCTGAAGAAATGAAGCTGGTGACAGATATAGGCAGGTCTGAGAGAAGACTGAGTGGAATGAATACTTGCATTTACTCATGGAGTACAATGTGAGTCGTGAATTTTTATTTTTGAAACATAAAACATGAAGGAAATAGAAAATTGTACAGCCCTAAAATAGTCCAGTCTTAAAAATTCTTACTTGTAGCCAGGCAGTGGTGGCACACGCCTTTAATCCCAGCACTTGGGAGGCAGAGGCAGGCGGATTTCTGAGTTTAAGGCCAGCCTGGTCTACAGAGTGAGTTCCAGGACAGCCAGGGCTACACAGAGAAACCCTGTCTCGAAAAAACAAAAACGAAAAACAAAAACAAAAACAAAAAAAAACAAAAACAAAAAAAATTCTTACTTGCGATAGCATTGTGGGTAAGTATCCCCACCCCTATCCAACTGATTAAAGAACCAAGACCCTGCTGTTGGGTAACAGTTTCCTCCAAGATTGAAACATTCTATCCTTCAGGAAAGCTCCTTAAACAGGAAGACCAACAGCTCAAAACAGTTCCGGGAAGACCAGATTCACTAGGCTCCCTCCCTGCCAGAGTAAGCCATAAAAGCTAAGAGTCCTCAGAACAGAGTTAAGCTGTGAAGATTCTCAGACAAGCTGGGCTGCAAAGAAGGCTAAGACCAGACCAGCTGCCTGGGAGAAGCAGAAACCAACCAAACTGCCTGGAAGAGGTTTAGGCCAACTTAGGCACCTGGAAAGGACTCTCTCCAACTAGCTGAGCTGTGTGTAGGCTGTGCAGTAGGCTGTGCAATATGCTCCAGGTTCCCAGCTTTGTGAGCTGTCCCCTGTGCTGGGGTGGGCTTTGGTGATGCAGCTGTCTTTGAGTCACTTCTACTTGTCCATCTTCCTATATGTAACCCCAATAAAACATGGTTCACCAAGTTGGACTTGGTGTTTTCTGTACCTTGGTCTGCCATGGCTCTATATCTGCGATGAATAGATAAATGTGTTGCATCTCTCCAGGAAATGTTTTGTCACATAACTCTTGCCATAGCCAGAGCCATCTTGAAAATGGAACAAAGTTGGAAAACTTCAACTACCAGATTTCCAAACTGGCTGTGAGGTCTGTCTCTCAGGGGACAGATACACAGGTCAGTGGAACAGAAGACAAGGTGCAAAAGCAGTGCTTTATATTTATATTCAATGGTTTAATTATGAAAGTTCTAGGGCATTCAGTGGGAGAAAAAACAGCCTTTTTAACAAATGGAGTTGGGATACCCAGCATGAGCCACAACTAAAGTAAATAGCTTCCACCATTACCTTTCCCTGAAATTCATTCAAAGTAGACCAAGAAAGCAAATGTAAGTTGCATAATTATATTTTAATTTAGAAAATAAAATTAAACAAATAAATAATAATTATATAAAGTTTTGAGCTAGGTGTAGTGGTGCACACCTTTAGTCCTGGTACTCAAAAGGCAGAGCCAAGCAGGTCTCTATGTGGTCAAAGGCAACCTGGTCTACATAGTGAGTTCCTAGACATTCATAGCTACAGGGTGAGACCATGTCTCACTAAAGCAAAACAAAATGTCAGCTGGGCTTGACAGTGGAACATGCCTTCAATCTAAAAAACAAAAAACAACAAAACTGGACTGAGATAGCTCACTGCTATGGGTGAGGTCCCAATCTAGTTCATAGTATTTGTGGTGGTTTGAATATGCTTGGCCCAGGGAGTGGCATTATTAGGAGGTGTAGCTTTGTTAGAGTTACAATAGGTGTGGCCTCGTTGTATGTCACTGTGGGCGTGGGCTTTAAGACCCTTCTCCTAGTTGCCTGGAAGCCAGTCTTCTAGGAGCCTTCAGATGAAGATGTAGAACTCTCAGCTCCTCCTGTACCATGCCTGCCTGGATGCTGCCATGCTTCCTGCCTTGATGATAATGGACTGAACCTCTGAACCTGTAAGCCAGCCCCAATTAAATGATGTCCTGTTTTAAGAGTTGCCTTGGTCATGGTGTCTCTTCACAGCAGGAAAACCCTAAGACAGTGTTGAAAAGACAAAAATAGAAACATAATTACATAAAGCTCCTAGAAAAAAGTTTGTCATTTTATAATTAGAAAATGTTCTCATCTGTGATTAAGAGGTGTGATCTATTCAGGGATCTGATGAAAGCCAGGCCTGTGATTGTAGATACCTGAAAGGGCTGATGTGTTCATTATGGGGAAACTGGAAGTTGAAGCCCCACCCACATAGCCCTAAATGACACTTCCTGGTCAACCTCTTCTCCAGTCACGTGTTAGTAAATCTTTTTTTTTATTAGATATTTTCTTTATTTACATGTAAATTTCTCCTTTCTCAGTTTCCCCTCCAAAAAACAAACAAACAAACAAAAACAAGAACAAACCTCTGTTGCCTCCCCCTCTCCCCATGCCTGCCACCCCACACTCTCCCACTTATTGGCCCTGGCACTCCCCCTACACTGGGGCACAAAATCCTCACAAGGCCGAGGTCTTCTCCTCCTATTGTTGATCGAATTTGCAATCCTCTACTATACACATGCTGCCAAAACATTCAGTCCCACCATGTATAGTCCTTGGTTGGCGGTTGGGTCCCTGGGAGCTCTGAAGGTACTAGTTAGTTCATATTGTTGTTCGTCCTAAGGGGCTGCAAACCCTTCAGCTCCATAGATCCTTTCTCTAACTCCTTCATTGGGGACCGTGTACTCAGTTCAATGGATGGCTGTGAGCCTCTACATCTGTGTTAGTCAGGTATTGTCAGAACCTCTCAGGAGATAGCTATATTTAGGCTGACTTGTCCTTCCTTCAGTCTCTGCTCCATAGTTAATCTCTGCAACTCCTTCTGTGGGTATTTGGTTCCCCCTTTTAAGAAGGAATGAAATGTCCACCTTTTGGTCTTCCTTCTTCTTAAGTTTCTTGTGTATCCAATGTATACAAAGAGCTCAAGAAGTTAGACTCCAGAGAACCCAATAACCCTATTTAAAAATGGGGTACAGAGCTAAACAAAGAATTCTCAACTGATGAACACCAAATGGCTGAGAAGCACCTAAAGAAATGTTCAACATCCTTAGTCATCAGGGAAATGCAAATCAAAACAACTCTGAGATTCCACCTCACACCAGTCAGATTGGCTAGGATAAAAAACTCAGGTGACAGCAGATGCTGGAGAGGTTGTGGAGAAAGAGGAACACTCCTTCACTGCTGGTGGGATTGCAAACTGGTACAACCACTCTGGAATTCAGTGTGGCGGTTCCTCCGGAAATTGGACATAGTTCTACCAGAGGACCCAGCTATACCACTCCTGGGCATATACCCAGAAGATGCTCCAACATGTAATAAGATCACATGCTCCACCATGTTCATAGCAGCCTTATTTATAATAGCCAGAAACTGGAAACAACCCAGATGTCCCTCAATAGAGGAATGGATACAGAAACTGTGGTACATCTACACAATGGAGTACTACTCAGCTATTAAAAACAATGAATTTATGAAATTCTTAGGGAAATGGATGGATCTGGAGAGTATCATCCTGAGTGAGGTAACCCAGTCACAAAAGAACACACATGGTATGCACTCTCTGATAAGTGGTTATTAGCGTTAGTAAATCTTTAACAACTAGCTCTCTGGTAGTTGGGAGATTAGAGCTGACTGGTATTGTTGCCGATCTCTGTGGGGTCAACGAGCACCCGTGGCTGATATGAAAGAATGCCTGACAACCTTCAGAATTAGAGGAAATCATGTATTTATTTTATTAGGGAAAAAATGCAGTTATAAACAGGAAGAAAGCAGGCTAGGCAGAGGGGAATACGCCTATAATCCCAGCATTCAGGAGCCTGATGGGGGAGGGATACAAAAAGCCAGGCTGAGCTACATAGTAAGACTACACTGAGGAAATGGATGCAAGGGAGGAGGAAGAGGAGATGATGGTGGCCGTGGGCAGAAGAGGGGTGTGTAAAGCAATCTATTTGACAGTGAGCTGGAAACATCTACCTTGGAGTGAATGCTGAAGCCATCTAGAATAAAATGTAATCATATTCTATTGCTTGGTTCTGTAGCTGACATTTACATGAACCAAATAAGATAATGATATGTATTGAATATTGGTTTTAGAATTATCCTTTAATTAATTCACAAAAACCTATTATGAAACATGCCATAGAAACTACCAATTCTGGCCACGCAGGAGTGAAGAGAGAGGATCAGACCTTGCTACATGAAAGACCTCCCTTTGGAAAGCAAGAAAACATAGTCAAGACAAATAATTACATATATAACTTAAAGTTATTGAAGAACCAAACCAGCTGCAGATCTAAAACCGAAACAGTAAAAATATTTAATTGAAAAGGGTTGTGGGGAGGTGTTACAAAAGCAGAATTTTAATTGGTCATAATGTCATTTTCACACTGGCGAGTCATTACATATAATTTAGAGCTAATACACCTTGATACAGGAGTATAATTATATTATTTACAATTTCAGAGGTTAATTTCTATAAGAACAAATGACAAAACAGTAATTGCTGTGAAAGCAAGCAGCCCCAGAAGATCCAAGGAGTGTCTAGGGCAGCCGCATCTGTGGAGGCGGGAAACAGACTGGTAATTAGCTGGGGCTTGGGACAATGGGATTATTGGCAGTGGTAGAACCTTGCATAGGGCTTCTTCTTGGGTGCGGAAAGTGTTCTAAAGTCAGCTGAGGCGGCAGCTACACAGCTCTGTAAATAAGCTAAAAACACTGGTGCATAAGTGAAATACTTTATTTCTTTAAGAACTTCATACAAGAATAGTGTATTTATATCATCCCTCTCTCTCTGATTCCCCCATTCATGACCTCTTCTTCCATAATTATCATTGAATGTGTACACATGCATGCATGTGTGTACATGTGTATATTCGTATGTATGTGTTTATATAGCATACAGAGAGATTCAACTTACTGAGTCCTGTCTCTTATTGTTTTTGAAAACTTCATATTTGAGTAGACTAGTAAGTTCTTGTATGACATTCATTGTCTTTCCCCTTAGTTTTGGGACAGGACTTCTCCAGAACCAATATTATGACCATCTCAGCCTGTCCTGTCTAGGCCATGACGTCATGTCTTTGTCTTGGTAATGATGGTCTGTGCCACTGGGTCAAGATGTATCTTTTTTTTTTTTTTCCCACTGTAGTTACAACTTTTCTCTTTAAAGTCAACATTTTTGGGAGATGAAGGTAAGGTAAGGAATTGTTAGTGGCCTCCCCCCAAAAAGTGATATGATATACATTTGATATAAAATAATTTGACTTTTCTTAATTAGAGGCAAGACATTTGGCGGCCAGATACAGTATCTTTTGGCTGCCTTTCCCAAAAGCTGATAAATTCCTGAATATTTTTTAGCTTTTCTGAGTTTGGAGATGTCAGACTATCAACTCATTCAGTATATGATGACTTATTACACTACTAATAATGGGCTGGAGAGATCACTCAGTGGTTGGTTAAGAGCACTGACTGCTCTTCCAGAGGACCTGAGTTCAATTCCCAGCAACCACATGGTGGCTCACAACCATCTGTAATAGGATCCGATGCCCTCTTCTGGTGTGTCTAAAGATGGCTACAATGTACTCAAATATATAAAATAAATACAGTACTAATAAGAAAGAAATGCCCCCAAACAGTTAACCTTTATTTTCCAGGTGTTTAACATATATACTTACGATACTATATGATGCTAGAAAGACAGATATCCAGAGTAATTTCCCAAGACTCTATCACTAATGCTAAATATGTGAAACTGGGTGGTGTTGTATAGCTAAGCTTAATTCGGACTGTAGTGTGAGCATTTCTAATATCAGATGATAAACAAATTATACTACCATTGGCACCTAAATCAACAATGCCTGGGTATTCCACAGTCTTGGCTGATGGTTCAGGGTGGTTTCTTAAACACCTGTTAAGAAGTTGGCTTTATTGTCTTTTGCTTCTGTGTATGCCTGCATGTGAAGGCTCAAGATTGATGCTGGGAGTCTCCCTTGATTTCCTTGGTTAGAAATGGGAGAATGGGTACCCCATTAATGAGATGTCGAAAGTCTGAACCCCCAAAGTGCTTCTCTTAACAGTTGCCCCAACTCACTGCTGAACCTGCCTTTGGATTCTGAAAATAGTATTTCTGTTGCCCCTATCCCATTTCCCTCTCCCCAGTATCTGCTGACATCTCCAGGTTGCCTGGCTTGTTTTTCTTCAAAATGCCAGTAAGAATCGTCTTGCTCTTGCATTCCCTTCTAAACCACTCTTAAGTTGTTTCATCAATGAAATAAAAAACCTACAGAATGGACCTTGTGTCTGCTGGTGACACTATGACCTATGTCATTTCTTCAGGTGCCCCTGGCCACACTGTTACCGTGGGAATGAGTTCCCATCATGTGCTTTGATTGGAGGGCATAATAGAAGCACAGCAAAGCTCATCTGTGGTCGACAGCTTCCTGACCGAGCATAGATTTTGACAAATATGGAGAAGACCTCCACAGAAAGGAACAGGAGGCACTAGAGAGAACGGATCTGTCCTCTCACCAACTGCATGACTTTTCGGTAATCCATGCAGTCTCGGTGTACTTTACTTTCGCCGCCATGAAACACATATGTCAGCTGACAATGTTCCCTGAGGTGTGGAAACAGGAGCTCGTTATATACTTCTCTCTTTTCCTATATTCTAGAAACTTCCCAAACAAAGCAACGCTCTGAGGGAGGAATTACCTGAGATGACAACGTATAGAGTTTAATCATAAGACTTACATATAATGTGTGATTTACTTATTCGGTTAAGTTTAGAAGGTGTCAATTAACATGCATATGGAATGCCCAGTTATCTTGATACAGATTTTAAATTTTCTCAATTATTTTATTTTATGGGTATGGATGTTTTACTTGTAGGTATGTGTGTGCACCATGTGCATGCCTGGTCCCCCTGGGATCCGGAAGGGGGCATCTGATCCCCTAGAACCGGAGTTAAGATAGTTGTGAGCCACCACATGGGTGCTGCGAACTAAACCCAGGTTCTCTGGAAGAGCAGCAAGATATCTTGACTACTGAGCCCTCTCTCCAGCCCCCATCTTGGTACAAGGTAAGGGTAGAACTGTAAGAACCTTTTCCATGTTCCTGGGTTTCACTTCTTAACATCCTGAGGTCTGTAGGGCTGTTGTACATAGACACAGACATTTCTTCTGCCATCTCTTGGTTCCAGAGTCTTACTGAGGGGGCCTGAGCTTAGCTGCTGGTCCTCCATCTTGTTTTCCAGTAACTCCCATTGGCTAGAGACGTAGCTCAGCAGTGAGCTATTTATTGTGTGTGGCAGCCTGGGCCTGGTTCTCAGTAGCACCTCCCAGATGTGCTTTTCTCAGACCAAATGACTTTGCTCTCCCTACACTTCCGATTCCCCTCATTACTCAGAACAACTCGAGCCAGGTGCTGTGGAACTCAGTTTTGTTGCTTATTCCAGCAGTCCCTTAACCATCAGCTTCCCCAGGGCTGAGGAGAGAGAGGCAGAGGCTGTGTGAAGGAGGAGGGGGAGTGCGGTGGCCACAGCAGGAACCACAGGAACCATCAGAAACTGGTAGATGCCAAGAAGGATCCTCCCTGGAGGCCTCAGAGGAAGCACAGGGCCCTGCCTGGTTAAACTTCTGCTTCCAGAACCAGGAGATGTTACCATTCTGGTATTTTTAAGCTGCTGAGCCTTTTGATCTGTTAGAAAAGCTCAGTGCTAAGACCTGGAAGAGTGAGGTCAGGGGGTGGGCCGAGAAGAGACCCACACAGTGCATGCGACTCTCAGTGTAGAGGACGCAGACTCCCAGATCAGCTGTCCCCACCCCCTGCCAAGGAGCAGCCCAGCCTGCAGGACACAGAACGCATGCTCGGTGGACCGTAGGACCCTATTGTTTCACAGTTTGTCCAGTGCACGGGCCCTAGCACTTGACCGTGGAAGTGATAAATGAGTCCCGCTCCAGTGAAGGTAAGCAGAGGAGACACAGCACAGGCCTCCCAAGCACCAAGTCACCAGCTGCTGTCCAGGATCCCGGAGTTTCTGACTCCGTGGATGCAGTAGATGCTGATGATGACCACACTGAAGGACCACACTGAAAACCCTGACTGCAAACCAGAGTGCTTCCTCGGACATCCCAAGATGTCGAAGCTTATGACCTCAACAACACAAAGTTCACCCCGCAGAGGAAACCAACCAAAGGAAACATCCTCACCCCTCTGTCACCACCACCGGCCAGCAGCAGGTGTCTGCCCTCCCTTCCCATTGGCCCATGCAACACCTCCCACCATCTGCAGTCACTAGTCTTTCAGCGAAGTCAGCTGTTACCCTGGGAGTGGCAAGCTTTCAAGGGTGAAAGGAGCTGCTTCTTCCCGTGCCCAGAGAAGTCAGGGAAGGCAGTGCAGCTGCCTTTGAGAAAGGGCTGCCTGCGCTCCGCCCCCACACCCCCCACCTCCCAGCAGGGCAGAAGTCAGGGAAGGCAGGTGCAGCTGCCTTTGAGAAAGGGCTGCCTGCGCTCCACCCCCACACCCCCACCTCCCAGCAGGGCGACTGGGGGTTCCTAAGGGCAGAAGATAAGGGCAGGTGATTGAATAAACAAAGTGAGGCATAAGTGTACTATGGAAGACTCATCACCCTTAAAGGATGTTCTGACCCATGCAAGAATATGGCTGAGCCTGGAGAATGCTTTGCTAACTGAAAGAAGCCAGCCTCAGAAGAGGGGATCTGCAGTCTGCTCTCACAGGACACCTGGGGGTTGGGGTGGGGCTGGGGCTGAGGCTGGAGGTATCTGACTCAAGGCTGTAAAGTATTGACAGCCAGAGACTGGGGAAACAACTGGGAGCTGTTGTTTAAAGGCCACAGAGCTTCGGCTGGGAAGATGACGTTCTGTAGATGGGATGATGTTGGTGAATGTACTTAATGCCCAGGATGGTCATTGAATACTGTGTACGTCCCACTGACATTTTTAAGACAATTGTGGGGTGTGAGAGGGATAACTCTGAGCACTGGGGAGGAAGAAACTGAGAAATGGAGATGGTAGATGAGCTGAGGCTGGGGAGGGAGTCTCCTCAATAAATACATGACTAGGTAAGCAAATGATTGAAACCCACTTCCAAGTCCCATCTTAAGGCTCCTCTCTAAACATCCAGAGCCTTAACTTCCTCAAGGCTGACCAGAAAGAAGAAAAATGGCCAGGCCAATATTACAGTCTTGTAATAGCAGAGCTGGGGAGGAGAGATGCAGCAGGGTCAGGACACCAGGTCTCTTTGGCTGCCCAGCAAGTTCAAGGACACAGACACAAACTGTTATAGTCCGTTTTGCTTTCCCAAGCAAGGTAGGGCGGTTCTCTGAGCTGTGGTTTGTAGAGTGGGGTCCCAGGCGCGCGGCACAAGCCCTTAGACTGCCAAACATGCAAGTCCTGCTTTCGTGACTCAGCAAGTCCCCGAATGGTGCCTGGTGACCCACAGATCAATCCCAGATCTGCCAGATCAATCAAGCCTCCTGGTGACCACTCACAAGAGAGTCTTGGCCCCAGATCCCTCTCGCCCCCTGTTCCTTGAGACAGCTTCATCTGCCCTGCTCTAGAGGGTCTGGGACCAGCGACCTAGCGACAGGTATCCTGCAGCAGGGGTTTAAGCGCTGTTAGCCTCGGTTCCTTCAAGGGTGGAGCCGGCCGGCCCCGCCTCGCACTCCTACAATCACACAGGTAGCCAGCTGGGCAGGGCCTCGAGACAAAGTAAGGGAGGCTGAACTCCTGCTCGCCAGTCGCCAGTCGCCGGTCCGGAACCTTGGAGCCGCCACAATGGGTACGTGAGCACGGGCAGCTGGGGTCGCCGGGAGCAGGGACACTTCTGTCGCAGGGGAGCTTGCGGAGGAGGTGCCAGGGGATAGGGAACGACTCTGCACTGACCGCAGGGAACCCGCTGGTTGGAGGCTGGAAACCTGGGCAGGAGGTAGCCACTCTTGAAGTTTCTTCCTACGTGGTCAGACGCCAAGGCTGGGGGAATAAACGCACTACCCGCCTGCGTCTTAGACTCGGGTTTTCATTCTCTCCGTGCCAAGTGGCTTGTGGCCTTGGAGTTGAGTGAGTTCTGAGCGTGATGGCAGGGAGAGGCGGTACTGGGGGCCTCAGGGCGCCCCATGGGACTTGGTTCTGAGCTTGCCTCTAGCAAAGAGGGTGACCCTGGAATTCTCATGAGAATCCCTGGCCTCAGCGCGCGTTGAGTACATCTCTGTACCATTCCTGGTTCTACCGCTGTCCTCAGATATAAAAGGCACACAAATCAAGCAGCCCATTTTTGAGCAGACTCGAGTAGGAGTATCAGCCGATGAACTAAGAGGCAACTTGGTGCCTGCCGCGCTTCAAAGTAAGCTGCCTCTGGGAGTGACTTAGAACCACAGACAAGGCCTTGAGGCCACTGGTCCCCCTAAAGCTGGGGTAACAAGCTGACTCTCCCAAAGTCCCGCTTTGATGGCCAGCCTCTGCTTTTCAGGCTGCATGGGCACAGGCAGCAGAGCTCCAACTTGGTCTCCCTGCATCGTGTTGATGTTGCTCCTTGCTACCCTCGTGTTCCTGCCTCAGTACAGAGCGCCCACTGGAGGCCTCGAGTCCCCCTGGACCACAAGTTTTAGAAGTAGCAGCAAGGGAGCGGGTCACACCTTGAACTTTGGCTGCAGCAAACTGTTGATTAGAAAAGATTTCTCATGTCATTTGAGATGAACAGTATCAGAACACCTACTGCAGCCAGCTTCTAAGAGGGGCTCCGATCCCACTCCCAATTGCCGTGCTTGTGACCTTGCTGAGTGAGAGCCGCCTCTAGATGCTTGTGTTGGACTCTGATGTCAGGTCCCTGAGTTACCACAGGATCTGCGTTGTGTGAGATGCATTTTGCCCTTCTAACAGATAGCTCTGGTGGGAAGAAAAAGGATACAGAACAGGCTTTGGAAAAGTAGTGCTCCAAAGCAATGAATGTTTCCTTATTGATAAACTAACTGGTACTCCGCTGGAGTTTTGCGTGGCATGCGAACAGTGACCAGTGACTTGTAATCAAACCAGGGTTTGATTTATCGATGTCTCAGCTTTTCAATATCAAGAACAAGGGAATGGAAAAAATAACTAAAAGTTCTAGTGACTCCCCCTCTTGAAAACAATGGTTGGCAGTTAGAACGTGCCAGAATTGTTTCAGGTGCCGTGTGATAGGCTAGGACCCTAAGAATACTTGGGGAAATGGAAGGAACAGGAAGCAGTTCTTAGAGAAACAGATGCCCTGAGCCGCTGACTTTCTCCTGTGTGGTTCAAACCAGTGTTCACGCCAGGGACCTCACTGCCCCTGGGAATTCAGGGGACAAAGTGATGAATGACTAGGAAGGAAAGAGACAGGTATATAGCACCCACGGACTATACAGCTGCACAGGGTGTGGACACCCATGGCTGAACCTGAACACCCATGGCTGAAATCTTAAACCTTGACTTGTTTGTAAGTAGACATCAGTACTCTCTTGTAGAGAAAACCATAGTTGTAACACCTGGGCTCTGTCCTTGGTGTAGAAACAGCCTCAGACATTGGTGGGTGGAGCTGTCCCAATAAAACCAGTTATAGGCATTGATGTCAACTTGCGTATGGTTTCTTTTCACTTTAAATTGTCTTTTTTAAAAAATATTCCTTTTAAATTTTATTGAATTTTATTTATTGGTTGTGAATGTGTGTGTGCACACACCTCTGGTTTTTGAGACAGTCTTATTCTGTAGCTCAGGCTGGTTGAGACCTGAACTATGCAGCCCAGACTAGCCTCAAACTCCTTAGCAATCCTCCTGCTTCAACCTTCCAAGTGCTGAGATTATAAGTGTGCGCCAACACACCTGGCATTTCTATATTTTTCTATGTACTCGCAAAACAGCCTTCAATCTTTTCAACTATTTAAAACAATGTATCATTCTTGGCTCCTGGGCAGGAGGCAGCCCGAGCCCTGACCTTTGCCTGAAGATACCGTGATCAAAGAGAGGCTGTTTGCCCACGGATCTCTTGGGCTGTCTGCTGGGAAAAGGTCTCTGAAAAACAGAAACTCTCCCAGGCTGGGGAGAAGCCTCGAGGAGGAGAGAGCAGCCACGGCACCTTTGGGAGGCTAGGAGACTTTCATTAAAGCTTACCAAGATATGACCTCTTTCCTGTTATCAAATCCCTCTGATTTAAAATTTAGCAAAAGGCTGGGCTGGGTTTTATGGGGCTAAAATACACATTTCACACTCCAGCCTGGAAAACTACGGCTGGTGTTCACTCAAGGACGTGACTCTGAGGATTTCAAGTTCTTTGAAGGAAGCTCCCTTCTGGCTCCCAAGGCTGAGAAGGCTGCTTCTTTAGCAAATCATGCTCTACCGCATGCCTTCCTCAGATCTTAGCCTTGTTTGTGTGTCTTGGGAGTTTCTCCAAGTTGGACTCTTGCTTGGGTGTGAAAAGATGAACCAGCCTTGCAGGTGCCTCCCTCCTAGTCATTTAAAAGTCCTTCCCCATTCTCTCCCACCTTAGAAGCTCTGGCTCAACCAAACTGCAGGGCCAAAGCGCCCAAGAGGCTGTGTCCTGCTCCAGCCTGGGAATGAGCGCAGGGCAGCTCAGTGTCCGATGGAGACCTGGAAATGGGAGCTGAGGCCTGGCTCTTGCTGACAGTCTCTAAGTTTACTTTTATCTTTTTGTTCATTTATTTTGAGAAGACAGAATCATAATTCTAATGCTTCGTATCTGAAAAATGGTCTTAAATTTCTAATCCTCCGGCTCCCGCTTCCCAAGTGTTGGGATCATAGGTGTGCACCACCCATTTTATGTGGTGTGCAAGATCAAATCCGAGACTTTGCTCATGCTAAGCAAGCATTCTACCAATTGTGTGCCATCCCTAGGCTGGCTTCTAACTTGAACACACACCCTATCACCTGGATGAGCACCCTCACCCCTAGGGTCCTAGCTCTGTGGGACTAGAGTGTGGGAGCCAATGATTGTCATATTCATAGTGCCCTTGCTGCTGGTCCCAGTACCATACACTAAGAGTGACGGCTTACAGTGACTCTGAGTGATCATAATGGACAACACTTTCTTCTCCTTAACCCTTACCCATGTCAAAACATTGCTATTGTGGTCTAGAAATTAGACTGTGGTAATTGGTAATAATTAGTCCAGCCTGCCCCTGGGTGCATATGGGTATGTATCCATTGTGCTGGGTAGATCTGTGGCCATTTGAAAAAAATGGCTGTGGAGGCAGGGAGAGTCAAAGTGAAGTGCTGGCCCACTGGACCTGGCAGAGTGAACCTAAAGTCCCTGGTTTATCCAGATGTTCACTACCCATGGAAGGCCATAGAACAATCCTACATCCTCAGGGCAGAAACCAAAACTCTTAAAAACACTTCCTCTTGGTTGTTGTTGAGATGAATGAGACCATAGGAAGCAGCTATAAATCTGGAGTCATCCTCCTGCCGAACTGTGGCCTTGCTGATCACACTTCCACGGCATCTCTTCTCGTTTTCTGATTTTTAACTTCCCTACAGCTCTTGAAATTAGTGAAGCATCCCATGAAGTGCAGAGAACAGACAGATCAAGCACCTGTGCATTTGGCTAGTAGCTTCCAGGCAACTTCCCTGGCAGAAGCTCAGGCAGCCATTCTGTCCTCTAGGGAGAACCACTCTGGACGGAATGGCCGAGTATCATGAGTAGAGGCTGGGGCTCCTCAACCCCGCTGTGTTGCAACTCTGGGCCCAGAGCTCCATTACACAATAGCAAGTAGAGTCTATCCCTTGCAGGAGGGAAAGTGGGTAGGTGTCTCAGGTGAGCTGATAAGGAAACGAAAACAAGGATGACTTCTGAGGGACGTCTACACATGCCTCCCTGATGACAGAGACGAGGCCAATGTTACCAAGAGCCAGTGACAAGGAATGACTCAGAGATCCTGGAATGCTGTGGTTGCAACACACGGAACCAGAGAATCTCTGTTTTGAAACTTTGTCCTTTGGTTTACAAACACAGCTGCTACTGGCTGGCAGGACAGAGCTAAAGCACACATCAGCAGTCCCATGCTATTGCTGGGACTGGAGAGGTGCCTCAGCATCGAAGAACGCTTGTGTCTGGTTCCTAGCACCCACACTGAGTGGTTTACAACCTCCTTTAATTCCAGTTCCAGGGGCTCTACCAACATCTTCTGGCATCTATGGGCACCTGCACTGACATGATACACACACACACACACACACACACACACACACACACAAATAAAATGAATCTTTATTTAAACAGAAGAAGAAAAGAAATTACACTGCCCAGGGCAAAGGGGGACAGGATCCTACCCTAGAGACTACAGAAGAACGGGAAGGTCTTGCAGGTGTTTAGACTGAAGCCTGCCTGCGGCCCGCTGGCTGTCCAATTGCAGGAGTTCCCACAGGTTTGTCCTCCACCAGATATTATGTGGGAAGATGCAACAATGAACACATTCCTCACTAGGAAGTTTTGGTTCAAGAATCAGGTTCAGGACTAGAAAGGATACAAAGTATTCTTAGATAGGAAGACTCATCCCAAATTCTCAAACCAAACCGTTTAAAATGCCTGCAGTCGGCAGGGAGTGAGAAGATTTTGCAACAAGCTCTTTAGGACTCCTGGCAGAACTCTGTTCACTTGTAGATCTGAGACATTCTTTAGGAAAAGAATTCTTTTCTCTGTTCAAGCCAGACACAAGAACTTGCATCCTGCGTGCCTTTCCCGTGGCTCCCATAACTAGATAGCACTGTGTTGTAAAATGACACGAGTGTCTCCTCGCAGAGATGAAGGCTGGGAGTCCAGTCAAGTTGCTAGGTGGCCGTGCTCTGTCCGAAGGCTCCATGGGGCTCTGGTCCAGGCCTTTCTTGTGGCTTCTGGTGGCACTGCAGTCCCTGACTCAGAGGCTTTGTCCAGTCTCTATTTCCACTGTCAAGTGGCCGTCTTCTTCCTGTGTATCTGTCTCCTTCCTGTCTCTGCTGTCTTGTAAGGACATCACTCACACTGGATTAATGTTTCCACTCCTTTTCCAGCTTAACTTCACCTACATGAATTATCCTTGTAGCAAGCCTGTTTCTAAAAAGGCCATATTGTGAGATTCTGGAAAGTTCTATTCAACCCCCACCTTGTACTAAGAATATGTGTCATTCACATACATATGGAATTAAGTTGTAATATATAGCATATAAGATGACTGTTGGGATCAGTAGCATCTCAGGTGCCATCTTGGGTGGCTTTTGTAGATGAGCTCTTGTATCACAGTCTCAATCAATTCTAAACAACCCATTTAGTAATGAAAAATGTGTGGGGAAAAAATTACCCCCATGGTAGAGGTAACATCCGGTGAAACCTATGCTGGGTATGGTGGCATATACCAACCATTAATCCCAGTACTTGGAAGTAAAGGCATGTAGATCCTTGTGAGTGCAAGACTAGCCTGATCTACACAGTGACTTCCAGGATAGCCAGGGCTACAGAGTGAGGCCCTCTCTTAAAACTCAGGCAGAAATATATCAGGTGAAATCAGAAACACTTAAATTGTCAAAGTAGACACAGACAATTTATCTCATTACTCTAAAACTCAGGGCCACCCTCTGTTGATCCTGTGTTAGTAGGGCTGCGCTGAGCGGTGGGGTGAAGTCTCTAGGCAGTCTTTATTCATACTGTTGAGTCACATATGCATGCTCTACCTTCAGGGTAGCTGCTCCTGCATGCCTCTTCATCCCAAGATTACGAGACTGGGGGAGAAGTTACTTAGAACTCCTACTCGGAGAATTATTAGATAATAGCCATCAAGATTTAAATTGCACACATTTTTACCAACATTTATGTCTAGATTTTTTTTTTTAATCTTTTCATTTAGCAGTGAAGTGTGTACAATCTAAATGTCAATACAAAAAATATTTTTATTCTGCCTCAAGTCTTTCAGACCAACTTTGCTATGGTAAAGAAGGTTTTTATTTTTTAGTCCTGATTTATTATCTTAAAAAAAAAGAAAGAAAGAAAACCTTTGTGTTTAAAAGTTGTCTGAATTGTCTCTAAAACTCCTCAAGACTAAAGGCTGACTTCTTTTAATTTGGCAACACGTAGATGGTTTGGACCTTGTTCTCTCTTATGAAAATATACAAGATCTGGTCCTGAGTCCAATTCCCAGCAGCCACACACATGATAGCTCACGGCCCTGTACAGCTACAGTGTACTCATACACATAAAATAAATAAAATAAATCTTTAAAAAAAAAAAAAGAAAATATACAAGATCACATTGTGTACCAATATAGCATGCTCAGCACTTTCTCACTGCTGGTGGGCAGGTTCCTGTCCTCTGTTGGGAGTCTTCAACATGAGCGGGAGGGAGGACCATGTAGCCCATAGCCACCCCCCATCATGCCTTCTGTCTTAGTCAGGGTTTCTATTTCTGCACAAACATCATGACCAAGAAGCAAGGTGGGGAGGAAAGGGTTTATTCAGCTTACTTCCACATGGCTGTTGATCACCAGAGGAAGTCAGGACTGGAACTCAAGCAGGTCAGGAAGCAGGAGCTGAAGCAGAGGCCATGGAGAGATGCTCCTTACTGGCTTGCTCAGCCTGCTCAGCCTGCTCTCTTATAGAACCTCTCTGGGGACAAGCTTTTCTTCTTTAATTGAGGAGCATAGTCATCTCCTCACTCTCTGCATTTACACTAAGTCTTTGTCTAAGTCCTGGACCAAGGGTGTTCTTCTGCAATAAAAATATGAGTATAGATAAAGAAACCATCTTGGGGAGCAAGGGTTATGTCAGTCTCTTTTCTATTGCTGTGGCAGAACACCATGGCCAAGGCAACTTAGAAAAGAAAGCATTTTACTGGGGCTCACAGGTTCATGGGGTTATAGTCCGTGACCACTGAGCTCACAGGCTCACCGGGTTATAGTCCATGGCCACTGAGGAGGGAAGGTGACAGCAGTGGGTAGACATGGCTCTGGAGTGGTCAATGAGAGCTTATACCTTGATCCACAAGCTTGAGAGAGAGGGAGAAAGAGAGGAGAGGGAGAGGGAGGAGAGAGAGAATAAACAAACTGGGAATGGTGGTTTGGGCTTTTAAAATCTCAAAGCCCACCCCTAGTGACATGCCTCTTCCCACAAAAGCCATGCCTCCTAGCCCTTCCTAAACAGTTCCAGTAACGGAGGACCAAACATTCAAAGATAGGAACCTGTGAGGGTCATCCTCTGTATTAGTCAGGGTTTCTATTCCTGCACAAACATCATGACCAAGAAGCAAGTTGGGGAGGAAAGGGTTTATTTGTCTTACTTCCACATTGCTGTTTATCACAAGGAAGTCAGGACTAGAACTCAAGCAAGTCAGGAAGCAGGAGCTGATGCAGAGGCCATGGAGGGATGTTCCTTACTGGCTTGCTTCTCCTGGCTTGCTCAGCCTGCTCTCTTATAGAACCCAAGACTTCCAGCCCAGAGATGGCACCACCCCTTTGATCACTAATTGAGAAAATGCCCCACAGCTGGATCTCATGGAGGCATTTCTCCAACTGAAGCTCCCTTCTCTGTGATAACTCGAGCCTGTGTCAAGTTGACACACAAAACTAGCCAGTACAATTGACCCCTTGTCAACTTGACACACAAACATATCACTATTAAGCCTCAACCCTTATGTTCTTATTCATCCCCAAGATCTAAAGTCCACAGTCTTTACATATTAAAAGTTCAATCAATTTAAAATGTCCAGTATCTTTTAAAATTCAAAGTCTCTTAACTGTGGGCTCCACTAAAATACATTCTTCCTTCAAGAGGGAAAAATATCAGGGCACAGTCATAATCAAAAGCAAAACCAACTGGGATCCAACTCACGATCTTCTGGGCTCCAACAAGGGCATGAGTCACCTCTCCAGCTCTTCCCTTTGTAGCACACATCTTGTCATCTGGGCTCCAGATGCCTGTACTCCACTGCTGCTGCTGTTCTTGGTGGTCATTCATGGTACTGGCATCTCTAAAACAATGTCGTCCGCTGTAACTAGGCTTCACCAATAGCCTCTCATAGGCTCTCTTCATGGTGCCAGGCCTCAACTCCTTTGCATGACCCCTTCAGTCCTGGGCCATCAATTGCAACTGAGGCTGCACCTTCACTTATGGCCTCCCATGGCCTCTCACTGTGCCGAGCCTCAGCTGCTCTTCATGACCCCTTCATGCGGTCAAAACCAGTACCACCTGGGTGACTCTTACACATTACCAAGTCCTGCTGCAGCACAAGGTACAACCTTGGCTATCTCTGGAACACTGCCTCTTTGTGCTCTCAGAAAGCACTTCCCAGAAGATGTTATCTCAATGATGCTGGTCTTTTCTTAATCACCGCTAATTTCTTAGCTCCAGCTAACCAGCATCAATAGTCCCAGTAATGCAAAGTTTTCACTTTAGTAGTTCTGGTATCTTGTTAATCACAGCTGATACTTCAGCCCCAGCTAACCAGAACCACAGAATCTTCACAATCAAAACAACATGGCCCTGATAAGAGTCTTTAATCTTCCCTCTGAAATTTCACAAGCCAGGCCTCCATCTTCTGCACTGTTCTCAACATGATCTTCCAAGCTCCCTCAGAACATCTCACAGAGTTCTTAACAGTGGCTCTTCTAGCTCAAAGTTCCAAAGTCCTTCCACAGTCCTCCCCAAAACATGGTCAGGTTGTCACAGGAATACCCCACTATGCTGGTACCAATTTGTCTTAGTCAGGGTTTCTATTCCTGCACAAACATCGTGACCAAGAAGCAAGCCGGCAAGGAACATCTCTCCATGGCCTCTGCATCAGCTCCTGTTTCCTGACCTGCTTGAGTTCCAGTCCTGGCTTCCTCTGGTGATCAACAGCCATGTGGAAGTAAGCTGAATAAACCCTTTCCTCCCCAACTTGCTTCTTGGTCACGATGTTTGTGCAGGAATAGAAACCCTGACTAAGACATCCTCATTCAGACTACAATAGCTTACAATCCTCATGCCTAGGGAAACCATCACACTTAGTCTCTGTATATATCTGGGCAGAATTTAAGACTACTACTTCCCAGGCCCCCTGTTTTATTCCTGTTTTATTCTGAGAGACTCTCTGGCCTCCTGACCTTTCCCTGTCATGGAGCAATTGGGGACTTAATGATCTCTGACCTTGTCAAAAGATAGCTGGATCCCGTGGCCCACCACAACCCTTTCTGCAAATCATAGGTACACTCAGAGAATAGTGTCTGGTTATAAGACAAGACTGTGTGCATGCCAGTATACACATTCATAGAGGTCAGAAATTGTTGTCAGTTACCTTTTTGGTTTTAGTTTTTAGGTTTGCTTGTTTTTTGTTTTGTTTGAGACAAGGTCTGGCTATGTGGCTCTTCCTATCCTGGAACTCACTGTGTAGACAAAGCTGTCCTCAAACTCATAGAAATCCACCTGCCTCTGCCTCCTGGATGCTGGGATTAAAGGCATGTGCAGCCATGCCTGACAATATCAGCTGTCTTCCTTACTCTCTCTCTACCTTATCTTTTCAGACAGAGTCTCTGTCTCACCAGTTCATCTAGGCTGGCTGGCCAGTGAGCTGCAGACATGCTCCTATCTCTACCTCTCCAGTGCTGGGATTTAGCTGCTGTTTGCCAAGCCTGGCTTTAACTGTGAATTCTGAGAATCTGAACTCAGATCCTCATGTTTGCACAGCGGACATGGGTTTCAGTCTAACTCACTCTAACTCAGTCTGACTGAGTTGAGCCGCTTCCCTGGTCCTTTAGAAACATTTTTAAAGGGTTGGAGGATGTTGCAACATAAAGTAACAAGTGGCACACAGCAAACAGCCTTTGACCATTGTGGGCTGCAATATGTATCCCCAAAGTTCAGATGTAGAGAAGCCCAGGCCCCCAGTACCAGAATGCCACCTCTCTGAAGAGCAAGGCAGTTGCAAATGTGACTGCTTATTATCAGATCCTAGTGGGGTGGGGTGGGCTATAAGTTCAAAATGACTAATATCTTTATTATAGGGGAGGTTTGGGCACAGGTACACACGTGAGAGGGATGTTGCATGGAGATGAAACCAATGGCAGACAATGCTTCTATGAACCAAAGGATACCACGGAATGCTAGATGCTCCCTCCCCACCCCCCAGAGAGGCTCAGAACACTCTCTCTCTCAGGCACAGAAGACAACAACTCTCACAACATCTTGATCTTAGACCTCCAGCTTCCAAGACTGTGAATCAATAAATCCAAGCTGTTTTCCAGCCACCTGCATGAGAAACGTTGGATTCTAGCCCTTCAAAATGCATATGCTGAGCCGGGCAGTGGTGGCACACGCCTTTAATCCCAGCACTTGGGAGGCAGAGGCAGGCAGATTTCTGAGTTCGACAGAGTGAGTACCAGGACAGCCAGAGCTACACAGAGAAACCCTATCTCGAAAAACCAAAAAAAAAAAAAAAAAAAAAAAAAAGCATATGCTGGAGTAGATGCCGAGGTGTGAAGGCAAAGACCCAGGTATCAAGCACACATGAGACAAAGCGTGTCCTGACTGACAGATGAGAAAGGTACAGGGGCACATTATCACTTAAGAAGATCGCACAGCTAGAGTGCCCTGGCACCTGTCCTGTGACACAGGCATATCAGTAGCTGCTGCTGTCACTACGAGTTGTGAGGCGTCCTACTGCTGAGGAGCTGACCCTAGCCGGCAGCTAAGTGGGTTGATGTCCCATGACTGTCTCCTGAGGAGTGACTCAGGGGGGCTCATGGGTGTAGACTCGTCACAGCTTCTCCTCCTTGTCCCAAAAGGGCCACAAGACTTCTGCCAGGATTCAGACCGACCATGGCCAATCAAGTCTTTGGTATGGTCCCTGGCACTGAGCTGATCCTCTTGGATGGCATCATGCCCAAATCGTTGCATAAACTCCTCGCTCTCTCATTAGCAACACTTGTGACAGCAGTAGTAGCTCCATGCTTTTCGCGTCTGGTAGCTTGCCTTACTCTTGGGGTGTTTGTTTATTTAAGACAGAGTTCCCCTATGTAACCCGGCTGCCCTAGAACCGGCTCTGAGACCCGCCTGGCCTTGAACTTGCAGATATCTGCCCGCCTCTATCTCCAGAGTGCTGGGACCACCACGCCTGGCTTGACTTGCTTTGGCAATGAACAGTGTAGACAGGGCAACCCCTGATGCCTTCATTGTGCCTTCTCTTCTTTGTATGGTGTTTATATTAATCCACTGACTGACTCAGGATCAAGGCTGCCTTTCAAAATCTGTAATGACATCAGCAAAGACCCCCTTTTCCATGGAAGAAAAGACACCTACAAATTTGCCCAGACTTTAGAGTGTAGGCATTTTTAGAAGTGGTAAGAAATAGTTTTCTCTCCACCCAAAAGGAGGGAGTTCCTTTCTCAGACCGCAGCAAAGTGCTTTGTTTGTATCCCAAATCCAACTTCCAGAAGTGCTCTCTGCAGCCTGAATGTGGCTGATGGAGCTCAGCTGTGTGCTCCATGACAATGTCCTGACTGTGGATGGCACAAGCCTGTAAGATTACAGTATACTGTAGGCCTGCGGTAGGTTTACCCTTCAGGTTTGTGTAAATACACCCTGTGGTCCTTGAACACGGATGGAAAGATCGTCATCATCTTTGCCATGAATGACGAAATATGTTTCTCAGAACATGTCCCCACAAAGCAACTCTAGCTGTATTGATTTTTAGGTAACAAAACACCACTTAGAGATTCCAAGCCTACATGGCTCAATTTATTATGCTTTGTGTAACTCACAGAAAATTTCCACATCAGAGGAGAAATGTTAGTAAGTGGCGGGCCACCAGAGTCTCATTTCCCCCCTGTGTCTCTGTCCCTCCACTGCACCCCAAAGTTAGCAATGAGAGAAATGTTTACTATATACTTACAGTTACTGATTTTTGTCTAAAATTTTCAGATAATATAAAGTCAAAATCCATTAGACACAATAATAGCAAAAGCCAATGTTTAGTCAGTGATTAGACACGCTGGCACCACTGAGCTCTCCAGATATGGGAGTCTGGAGTCTGGATGTGGTCCTGGTCATACTTAAATCTCCAGGTGACCTACAGGCTGTTCCAGAAACATGGGCTCACCCAACATGCTCACTGAGTGGTCTGAAGTAAACTGAGTCTTGTTGAAGTTGAAATCTGAGTTCAAGTCGTCTCCTGTGGCCCCTGGCTCTACACTTGGCCTTTCTATGATACTGGCCCTGTAGACACGAGTCCGTTCAGATAAGAAGTGCTGACTTCAGTGTATGACTAGCAGATAGCATGGGATCCTATAAAAGGAGCTTAGCAACCTCTGTCCCGGAATAATAAAGGCAGTTCTCAGGAATGCACACCTTTCAAAACGCAAGATGCTTCCTGCAGGGTAACTGGGTCCTGCCATCTCAGGCTTTGGCTTCAAGAACACCAGCTGTCCTGCAACCAGTCAGGGTGCTGAAGAAGACCCACAGCCTGGTTTGCTCTGCTGCCCTCCCTGGAAACCAAGGCTCTTCTTTGCTGACTGGAGCCAATCTCAGCTACTTTGTGGGTTCTTCTTTTTTCTACCCTTTATCCCCCTATCACCAGATAAGAGTAAAGGAGAGAGTGAGAGAGAGAGAGAGGAGAGAGAGAGCCAAGTCTAATTTCTTTTTTAAGTTTCTTCTTTGCTTGAATGAGGTTGGACACTTCTTTTTCCATAATGAAATTCTAAGCCTGATGATTGGTCAACTAAGGGCTCAGCCCTCTAAACATTGCCCGTAACCATATACACACTTGCTGTAAATCAGTGCTAGGTAATATTTAACAGGAATATATAGTCTCTTCTTTGGAAACAAGGTTCCTCCCCTGTGAACCAGAAGATCTAGGGACACAGGAGAGATGCGGCTGCTCAGCCTGGCCCTCTGGACTCCGAGCTTGCAGACCTCCCTCATGAGAACATCTGGGCCTTCGTGTTAGTCTCATTCCTTGCTTGGTCCTCCAAAGGCCTTGGGGGGACCATGTTCTCTGAAGTTTAAGTAGATAGAGCAGTGTGCTGTCTCCTCAAGAACACAAGCTGCCCTGCAACAAATCGGGGTGTTGAAGAATACCCACCGCCTGGTTTGCTCCTCTGTCCTTCTCCAGGGTGACATTTAATTGCCACTCAAGAGAGTGTCATTAAAGGCTGAAGCTTCTAGGGTGTTAGTGTCTCCAATCAACTAATGTGTGAAGCGAAGGAGAAAAGCCTGCACATGTACTGTATCAGTCAGAGAGGAAAGCTAGGCTGAGCCATCTTGCTGGCCCCGCATGAACTCTTACAGTACCTCACACAGCAGATGGTGTTTCTCTTCATTTCACTGTGATTACCCAGGCCTACCCAGGGTCCCAGGTGGTAACTGGCAGAACTGAGTTCAACCCCAGTTCCGACCCCATGGCTCTTGTTGTACCTTGAAGCAACCCCTTCCATCAAAGAAAACCGAGTTTGGTTACGGTGTGGAATCTCCGGCTCCGGCTTTAACCACAGGAGAGCTGGGAACTAGCGTCCTAGGAGGTCAGGATGGTGAGCTCCTCAGAGCAAAGACTAAAATAACATCAAATATACTCTGAAGTGGGCAAAAGTCTGCAAGACCATCTGCTGTGATGTGATGCCTTGGGGCCATAGCAGAGTAGGCAAGCAGAAATGGCCCCAGTTCAGCTGACCAAGGGTAGGGGAGATGCCTGTGGTAGATGGGGGCTGGGAGACACACAGAGTAACGGTGCACAGTGTCCAGTAAGAAGGGAAGAGTTGTGAATGGGGAACACGACAAGAGATTGACAAGGAGCGGTGGTGGACACTCGTACTTACCCAGCTTATACATTTGGTTTCTGCTCTGGGTAGCTGGTCTTCCTGGTTCTCAGGGCCAGAGACGTGGTCATCTTTACGCACAGAGATCTGTCAAGAAACGAGAGACCACAGCTTACACTGCTTCTCAAAGAGAGGTTTCCAGAGTGCAGTATCCACATCACCTTGGAGCAAGTTTAAAAGCCAGACCCTCTCTCTAACTCTTAGTACAAGACACAGTGGCTGGTGCAGGGTCCAGCAAGGCCTCTCCAGATAGTTCACTCGGCTGTAGGGCAGGGCACATGGGCCATGACTGGGGTTTAAGGATGACTTACAGTAACCCGTGCAGCAGTTTTCAAAGTGTGCAACCACTGGGAGCCTGGTTAGAAAACACAGTCACGTGTGTCCGCCAGACCTACGAGTCAGCAGCACTGGCCAGACCGCCCCCTGGAGAGTCTCGGGCACAGCCCAGTTTGTAACCCTCTACTGCTGAGCAGTCGGTGGACTCCTAACAGAGGCAGGGTGTGTGCCCCAGGAGTCCTAGCAGCAAAGAACTGTAAAATGAAGTGAGGGCTGGGAAACAGGAAGAGGATGGGTTCCCCCTGAAAAGGGGCACAGTGGGGACAGGCAGCCTGGAGGGACTGGCCCATCACAACAGTGCTAGCCCTCGGTAGAAAGGGACATGCTAAACAGATAGGGCAGCCAGCCATAGGCTGCTCTCTCCCATGTCACAAGCTTTGAGAGGACACACCACACAGCCAATGAACAAACGGCTGATTGATAGATTCACTGGAGTCTTCTCAGAGAAGGGCAGGAAGGAGGGCAGGGTTAGGAACAGAAAGGCTGAGTCTTCACTCTTCATGAGGCACCTCAAAGCGTGCTCTACCTCAATGATTTAACCCTCCCAGAACCCCACTGACCTGTGAGATCGGCGAGGACACACCGGAATGTTTGGTGTTATGTAGAGGCAGCCTTTGAAGTGTCTGAGGAGGAAATGGTTTGGGCATGATTTCCTGAGCACTGGTTCTCACTTTTGAATCTCACAAGCATTGCCTGAGGAGGCCAGTCCCCCACTACACATGAGATGTGAGCCCTGGGTCAGGACCCCGGAGGACTCTAAGGCTCACTGCTGTGGGAAGCCAGAGGAGCTGAGGCGGGCTCAGCCAACAGCACTGTCATAACTTGACTTTAATGTTGTTTTGTTTTTCTTTTAGGGATGTCCAAGTCTCGGGTGAGTATCCTTTGTCCTTCTCCAATGTCTTCATCCCGAAAGCCACACAATGTTTTGCTCCTCAGTGGACACAGATATGTCTTATTCAGTTGACACGCATGCCTAGTGCATAGAGATCATCCTGAGCTCTGCAGGAGATGTCCTCAGCTTAAGGAATGCTGTTTGTTTTCTTCTGCTGCTAGTTGATCTATCTCATTGCTGTCTCTGTGTGGGAATAACTAACATAAAGCTATAAAAGTCACAATATCCACAATTCTGGTTCTGAATGGAACTAAGGAGTTATTACATGGGTGGTGGATCTCTGTCCAGCTTCCAGTGCTGGCGTGTAAGTGTGGACTGGTGAGGAGAGTGTCTAAATATTGTTTCTCTGTTTGTCAGGGTTGCTTCGGTTACCCGTTGAGCATCTTCTTCATCGTGGTCAATGAATTCTGTGAAAGATTCTCCTACTATGGGATGCGAGGTAAGTTTCTGGCTCACCCCACCCTTCTGTAAGAGCACGTGTTGCCTCAGTGAACCCTAACTCTGTGTCTCTCCCCCTGTGCCTGTGAAAAGCACTCCTGGTTCTGTACTTCAAGAACTTCCTTGGCTGGAATGACGATCTCTCCACGGCCATCTACCATACGTTTGTCGCGCTCTGCTACCTGACTCCAATTCTCGGAGCTCTGATCGCAGACTCTTGGCTGGGGAAGTTCAAGTGAGTGACTGGGACTTGCTCACCACACGAGCGGAGATGTAAACTGTGAGCTTTGTGATTTGGGATGGTAGACTTGGGGGTTGGAGAGGATTCGAGAAAAAGAAACTCATAGGACATCTGTGGCCTTGTTTCTGCTTCATATTGTATTCCTAGCACTTACCAATGTAAATTCAAGAAGGTTGAGGTTTTGATGTTGTTTTTGCTTTGTTTTGTTATTTGTTTACACACACACACACACACACACACACACACACACACACACGCAAACAAACTGTACTGTTTTGAAACAGTGGCGGGTACCCTGACTATCACTGGTAAGAAAAAGACTCAGCCTGATGCTCAGATCTTGCTGCTGCAGGCTGGTGTGGCCTGGTGGGTTGGAAGCCATTGTGAGAACTTACCCAGACAGGGGATATCTCATGGAAAACTCTGGAAAATTACAAGGAAAAGTCTCTGGGAACTTTATAGAGAAGGAAAATGTTCTTCTAGGTCAAAGTGCTAACACAGGCAAGAGGAAGAACAGGCAGCTCTCTATAAAGCAGTCTGTGAAGCTCGTCGGTGTCTACTCCTGGCCAGCCACCGCTACCAAGCACAAGCTAGAAACTTTTTTTTTTTTTTTTTTTTTTGGTTGTTCGAGACAGGGTTACTCCATGTAGCCCTGGCTGTCCTGGAACTCACTTTGTAGATCAGGCTGGCCTCAAACTCAGAAATCCGCCTGCCTCTCCCTCCCAAGTGCTGGGATTAAAGGCATGCGCCACCACCGCCCGGCTGAAACTTTTTCTTAGTTGTTTGAGAATATCATAGATATGTACACTGCATTTTGATCCTGTTCACTCTGAATTTCCTCCCATCCGCTTCTTCTTTTACCCCCACCACACATTCCTTTCCAATGTCTTGTCTTGTTTGTTTATTTGTCTTAACCCCTGAGTCCACTCAATGCTGCCAAGATTTTTAAGTCTTATTGCCCAAAGCTATAAATACTGATTTCTGTGGTGGCAGAGGTGGGGGTGGAGGGAAGTTGGAGGTGGGACTTTCCCCTTCTGGGCTATAACCACAATTTCACTCTTTGTACCTCTATGTTCTCCCTTTCCGGGAGTCCCCATTTTTACCTAGTTTTGCAAACTGGGTAGATCCATAACTGGGCTCTTTGAAGCTCTGCAGGAGGAAGAATAGAAGCAAACAGCTACCGTGCGATTAACTAGGACTCTCTTACCCTTTCTAAACACAGGACAATCATTTCATTATCCATCGTCTACACGATTGGACAAGCAGTCATCTCGGTGAGCTCAATTAATGACCTCACAGACCACGACCACAACGGCACTCCTGACAGCCTTCCTGTGCACGTGTGAGTCCAGGGTCACTGCTGCCCCACCCTCTCGCTGCTTGCTGAGTTGACAATTTGATGATTCATCTTGTTCCTGAAGTGTCCCCCAAGAGATAGGCAGATCCTGGAGGCTCACGGGCCAGCCAGTAGGGAGAACCCAGATCAAAGAAAGCCCATATCCATTCCATGTTTAAATATCTTAAGCAACATTATCAGCCAAGATGTAAATTCTTCCAAACTTGAGATGTCTAAACCGTAGCGGAGCTCCAGTATCAGAAATGCCGTGCTTTCCCCATTTCAAATCGTTGTCTAGGTTGGTGTTCAAAGCAATGGATCTCCTGATGGTAGTCTACACGGGTCATTACACTTTGTCTTAATTCCCCTGCCACCGCATGATTTTATCTTTCAGTTCCGGAGGTAAAATGCTTACGGATAACGTAGAAGAAAACACAAGTGAAATTAAGATAAAGATAAATAGCCCTCAGTACCACAACCTGGTTTTAGCAATACGGCATCTGTTCTGTTTCTCTCTAGCCTCTTCCAGTGTGTGAGCAACCGCAGATGATCACAGAGCCTACGTAGGCACTCTGCTTTGCCATTGAATCATGTTTCCAATGTCACTAAATGACTATTGTGACTCCATTTTGATTGACACAAGGCTCATGTTTGTTTGATTGTCATCTGTGTGTTTACATATGTCTGCATGCATGCTGAGAACTGAAGCCAGGGCCTATGCATACCAACCATTTACTCTACCCCTGCACCTCATCCCTTAACTAACATTTCTTTAAAAAAAAAAAAAAGATATATTTATTTATTTTATGTATGTGAGTACACTGTAGCTATCTTCAGACACACCAGAAGAGGGTATTGGATTTCATTACAGATGGTTGTGAGCCACCATGTGCTTGCTGGGAATTGAACTCAGGACCTCTGGAAGAACAGTCAGTGCTCTTAACCATTGAGCCATCTCTCCAGCTCCTTAACTAACATTTCATGTACTCGTTCTTTTATTAGTAATGGTAAGGCTACCAAAAGTCCATATGCAAATCCTTTTTCAGATTTTAAGCCATTTTCAATTAAATATAAATGATGAAACAAACATAGTGGGCTCCAATTCCACGGTGGCCAGGTTTCATTCAATGCTCAGCCTGTCCTCTTACAACTTACCTTCCCATCGAGCGTGAACCTCCATATGTCTGCTACTGTGCTTAGTCCTTGTAAGGAGACTACAGGGGGAGGGGCCTTCCTGAGGACCTCCCACCTTGGCCTTAAACCGCATCTTTCCCCAGAGCACTGTCCATGATTGGCCTGGTCCTGATAGCCCTTGGTACAGGAGGAATCAAGCCCTGTGTGTCTGCATTTGGTGGCGATCAGTTTGAAGAGGGTCAGGTAAGACCGTGAACTGCACAGGATCCAGTCAGTGACTAAAACAGTCTATCGATCAAATCCCTGGAGCGTCAGTCCTATCTCCAACCTGGATTGTGGGCTCTGTCTCCCTCCTACGCTTTTCCAGGATGCTTGAAAGTGGGATACTGACCAAATTAAGTCAGAAGTGAGCCCGGTTCCGAGCCCCACCGTCTCCCATGATTCCCAGCCAGGTTGTCGTACCCTAACTGTGCCCCTCTTGTGACAGGAAAAACAGCGAAACCGGTTCTTTTCCATCTTTTATTTGGCTATCAATGCGGGAAGCCTGCTCTCCACGATCATCACTCCCATACTCAGAGGTGAGAACCATCTGTTAAGAACTTGGATTTTCTCTTTCTGATTATGAGAAAGTCAGGTAAAAAGGCTAAATCTTAAAAAAAAAAATGCCTGGCAGTGGTGGCAGACACCTTTACCCCAGCACTTGGGAGGCAGAGGCAGAGGCAGGCGGATTGCTGAGTTCGTGGTCGTCTACAGAGTGAGTTCCAGGACAGCCAGGGCTACACAGAAAAACCCTGTCT
Organism: Montemys delectorum; assembly: GCA_019843815.1. Taxonomy (NCBI): domain Eukaryota; kingdom Metazoa; phylum Chordata; class Mammalia; order Rodentia; family Muridae; genus Montemys; species Montemys delectorum. The sequence goes on along the minus strand of JADRCD010187236.1, from coordinate 761 downwards.
CGAAAAACCAGTAAATAAATAAATAAATAAATAAATAAATAAATAAATAAATAAAAGCTAAATCTTCCAGATGCGGTGGCGCACACCTTTGGTTGTAGCACTGGGGAGACAGAAGCAGACGGATCCTTGTGAGTTGGAGGTCAGCCTGCTCTGTATAGTGAATTCCAACCCAGCCAGAGCTACTTAGTGAAACTCTGTCCCGAAATAAACAAAACAAAACAGGCTTAGTCCTTGTTTTTTGCTTTTGTTTAATGGCCCAGCTGCCACACATGCTGGGATAGTTGTCAAAATCTAAACTGTAAACTTCTTTTTTCCATGCTTCTCCCCTTCCAACCTTTCTTGACTCCCTAACCATCGTTTTGGTTCGATTGGTTCCCTTGTGAAGGCAGAGTAGAGGAGCCAAAGCCTAAAATCGTACTTTCCAGTCCTTTCTTAGCTTGTGATGTGTAGCTATGGTGCTTATAGGACAATTGCAATAGTGAATGGGAGTGTGTCAGCTTTAATTTACTGAGCCCCACATGCTGGACTTAGACTGTCCAGGTCACACTTATCTCCACGAGTTAGAAAGGCTACAGAATGGGGGCCAGTGAGATGGCTGAGCTGGTAAAGGTGCTTGCTGCTAGTCCTAACAATCTGAGTTTGACTCCAGGACCCACATACTAGAAAGAGAGAACTAAATCCTGCAAGTTGTCCTCTGACCTCTTAATACTCCATCCATACACACACACACACACACACACACACACACACACACACACACA
>JADRCD010187235.1:3965-18501 GCA_019843815.1 Montemys delectorum | reverse complement strand
TTTTTTTTTTTGAATCAAAGGCCTACTATATAGACCAGGCTGATCTCAGTCTTGAAATCTCCCTGTCTCAGCCTCTTGAGTACTGGGATTACAGATGTGTGCCACCATGCCCACTACTCATCCTCTGCCTCTGGTATATCGTTTCTAGACTTTCTTGGGCCAGTGTTTTCTTCTGAAACATTTCAGGAATTCAGAACAATTGAAGAGTAGAAAGATCCCCATGTGCTCCAGTTAGAGGTGGCCGTTGTCAATCTTCGTCACGTTCACCTCACACCTGAGTGTTTGTTTTTCTGAACACCTGCAGATAAGTGGATGACGCTTTATGCTCCTGAGCTCCCTGAAAGCTTCAGGTGCTTCTGCAAAGGGAGTGTTCTTCCACATGCCCTGTCCTCACTGCAGTGTGGGACCAGCCCTTCCTTTGTCAATAATGTCCAGTGCAGTCTCCCATCCCTTGGTTTTCCCCATTCATCTTCAAGGTTCAGGTCTACAATTTTTAAATTTTATTTTATTTTTTACTTATTTACTTTGTATCCAACTCACTGCCCCCTCCCAGTTATCCCCTCCCACCATCCTTCTCCCATCCCATGGTGTATATTTTTAAACCTGGGATCCCCCAATCTAAGCATACATGTTGTATTTGTGGAGGTGTTTTGTTTGTTTTAGTTTTTGGTCTTTAGTCACTGAGCTCTGAGCTATTATTCTACTTTTTTCCAGTGCTCATCTCATTGTTCCCTGTCTGGTTTGGTTTTGTCTCTGTTGAGTCTAAACTTTTGATGAGGTTTGAGGTTTATGTGCCTGGGGAGAAAGTTCTATGTGAAGGCTATATCAGTACCAAAACTGTTTTGACAAAACAAGCAACAGAACCAGCCTAAGGTCAGCGAGGTCTGTCTTAGCTCATGCTCTGAGGGGCTGCAGCACATACTGCAGGAAAGACATGGAGGTAGGTGTATAAAGCACTAAGCCACAGTGTGTCTACAAGACATGGAGCTGGGTGTGTAAAACACGGAGCCACAGTGTGTCTACAAGACATGGAGGTGGGTGTGTAAAACACTGAGCCACAGTGTGTCTATGGTCAGCAAGCAGAAAGAGAGGAAAGCAGACGCTTAGCTCATTTTCTTCTCTTCCTTTTTATTTAGCTCTGGACTCTGGCCCATGCGATACTGCTGCCTATGCTTGGGGTATGTCTTCTCTCTGCAGTTAAACGTCTCTGAAAACTCCTTTATATACACCCAGAGTCATGATTCCTAGAGATTCCAAATCCAGTCAGGTTGACGATGCCATGTACACACTTCACTTCGTATTGAGTTGGAGGTGCAGAAAGAACAGTCCTCGGGCCCACCATCAGTGACCACAGAGAGGGAATGCACATCAGTGAGCTTCCAAGGTCTGAAGAACGGTTGCACTGTGAAGGGTTGTTCACTCAGGCAGCTTGTTTCTGGTCCATTCTCTTCTGGTCCCTCCACCTCCCACACCTAAGAGCTAGACGGATGAACAACCTTTCCTGACTTAGACTGCATATCCTACCACTGCGCTGCTTTTTATTCCATCCTATGCCGGTGTGCTTAGGAGAACATAGTAGTGGGGTGCATGTGTTATTTGTACATTATCCACCCAATATGGAAGGAGGGATTCCTGATGTAGGGATTTAGAGAGCTGGGGGAGGGAATTCTGACCTCAGGTTTTGAGAATGACCACAAGAGATATATAACTCTGGGAGAGTTTATGGGTCACAGAGACTCACATCCAGGAAGAGGACAGTGCATGCTGTGAAAGGCCACCCTACAACAGTGTCAATGGGCAGGGACTGGGTCATATTCCCAGAGGAGAACTGAATGCAGACTGACGGGAACTATGGCTCAATTTTCAATTTTCAGGAATAAGCAGGAACTGTCTGACTCCTTTTTTTGTTTCTTTGTTTCTTTTTTTTTTTTTTTTGGTCCAGGAGACATTATTCCTAGAAGCAGAGCAGGAGACAGACTTGTGACTAGGCTTTTTAAAACCCTTTTGGTGTCGAGTGTTGTGCTCAGTCATGTTGAGTCTTGATTATACTTTCCACTGTCCAAATGTCACACTCATTTCATACACGTACCACCTATCTGAGGTAGATGCTGCTGTCAGAGTTACCTCACAGATGAAAACAAGGCTGGAGAGTTGAGGAGCCCGAGATCACATGGCTGATTGCAGAGCAATGGACATCGAAGGCAGCCATTCGTCCCCAGCGTCTGTAGCCTCAGCCAAACAGGGCCTGTGTAGAGCGAGGGGTGGAGTATGTGTCCTGGCTTTGCTATGAGCACTACTTACCACATCTGTAAAGTCACTGTCCATACTCCTGTTGGGAGGCTGATCTCAGAACAAGAGGAAAAGGAGACACCTGGAGCTGGTCCGCGTCTGGTCTAGAATAGATGGCATTGACACAGTTCTCTACAACTGGGTGAGGGCAGGCTATTTGACTAACTCACCTGCTTCAAGGGAAGCCACTTTCTGAGTGATAAGCAGGAAGGCATTGGTGGGAATGATCGATTGCTTGAGTCTTGTTTTCTCCTTCTAGTGGCTCAATCTGTGAGTCACAATCCCGTTGGTAAACATCTATCTCCAAAAATTTTTACATCATAATTCATAACAAAATTACAGTTATAAAGTAGCAATGAAAATAATTTTATGGTCGGGGGTCACCACAACATGAGGAACTGTATTAAAAGGTTACAGCATTAGGAAGTTTGAGAACCACTGTTCTAGATCCTTCCTGTACTTCTAGATCTCTCACTCCAACCCCAATAAACACAGAAACTGCCCTCTGCAGAAACCTGTTCTGCCATTCACACTGAGTGAGGCTGGAGACCAGTGTGCAGGAGACATGGGGAGGAACGAGACCCCCAGACTTCCTTAGGCTTGCAGTCTATGCCCCAAGGAATACTGGGTACTGATGGGCTGAGCTGTATGGACTGTGGGTGAGATGGCTCAGTGAGCACAGTCACTCACCAAGTCAGCCTGATGATGACCTGAGAGAATCAACTCCTGGATTGGATTGTACTCTGACCTCTGCACTCACAACATGGTATTCATGTACTTACAACAACAGCAGCAATAATAATACTTATAAAAAAACATAAAATATAAACAATTATTTTTTTATTATTATTATTAGTATTAGTATTAGTATTATTGTAGTAGTAGTAGTAGAGTAGAAGTAGTAACAACCCATTTTTAAAATTCGCGTGGACCTAGGCAGGCTTCCCAAGTCTTGTAGCTTCAGTGTTCTTGGTTCTGAACTGAATAGTCAGTTCTCACCCAGAGGTCGTTTTGAGGATTACTGAAGTTACTTTGGAAAACACTACGTGCAGTGCTTGGCACAGGACAGTGCCCAGTGTGCTGATTAGTTCTGCTTGTGATTCTAATTGGTGCCTTTGTACCTGGGAGGTCTCCAAGGATTCAGACTCAAAGGAAGACCCATCTGGAGTCTGGCTGCCGCTTTATTGGCACGGTGATAACCCGTCAATATGCTCTCTTCACAACTGCCTCCCACCCCTTGTTCCCAGGACTAGTGAAAACTCTGATAGGCCTGCTCTCAGCAGGTGTGGACCTGCCAGCCTCTTAGGTGGACCACATTTGATGTTTATTTGTAAGGCCTACTGGAGACTAAGAGTCAATTGTGCAATTAGGAAACAGGCTTTGGGGTTGGCTCTGACCTGCAAAGCCCTTTTAGCATGCATCAGTCTTTCCCTTATAGATCTCAAAAGTTTGAATACCGATTTCCAGGACACTCTTGACTCATTAAGTGGTCAAAGTCAAGTGGTGTCGGTTACCATTTTTCTGTTTGAGCCCCTTTCCAACACACAGCCTCACTGTCTTCAGGAGGACCTTAAAGAAGGGGGCCAGTCTCAAACCCAGTCATCCTCCCTTGGGATTCACTGCTGTTCACACTGACAATTTTAGGACTCCAGTCCAGACCCTAAGGTTTATTGCTGTGAATAAAATGTTCCCAGTGGCCCTGGAAGGTGTGGTCTCCTGAGGGTTGAGGGGAACGTTGAAGTGGAAATTTCTGGTTTCTTAACAACTCAGTTGTGTCCACATGATGTTCTTTCTGGAGCTGTCTTGTGAAAGTGCATGTGGTGTTAGAAAGAATATAAATGGAACCCACAAACAATGAGAGGGTGCTTTTGCATTACTGCACTGCAGAACACTTGGCTTCTTTACTGGTCTTTACTGGTCTTTGCTGGATCTTGTTGGTTTTTGCTGGTCTTCACTTCACAGAAAGAAGGGCACCAAAGAACTTCTGGTGATATCCTGGCTGATTCTAGGTGCTTCAGCTGACTTGTGCCAATTCAGCAGAGCCTTGCTGTTTCTGTTGGATCAAGCGGCCACTACTGATTCATGTTTAGTGTTTACTACTGAACTGGACTGCTGGTATCCTGACAACGAAGAGGGGAATTTCTCCAAGGAACTGCTTCTAAACAGGTCCACAACTCCGTTTTCCTATTAACCTTCTTTCTCCCCTACCACTGTTTGGTGGGCTAGAAGGGGGATTGAAGCATTTAAGAACCCTAAGTAAGTTTTTAAAACTATAAGCCTACAGGATGTGAAATCTCAGAAAAGGTTAAATGGCTCTTCTCATGCTACCCAACAGGCAAGTGCTGAGTCAGAGAGTTAGACTAAGTCAATGATCTGCCAAGTTCATATTTCTGCATAATTGGAGTAGAAATTAATGGTAGGGGAAGGGATGGAGGAATTCCTTCTAAATGTATGATTTTTTACTATCCCTAAGCATCCACTTTTCTTGGGAGTGAACAAACATTTTGGAAAATCTAAGTGTTTATTGGCTGATAGGGAGAGGAGAGCTTTGATAATTTGTGTTTAAAGAGACATTAGTACTCCTTGGCCTGGAACGTGCTATTTCTAAGTTCTACTAGTGATTTATTGAAATGGGCTGTCCTTCTGGTTCCCAGCTTTGGGCTGATCTGTTGTCATACTCAATGAAATATCCCTGGAGGAGCAAGGAATGGACCTGGCTTGTGTGGCTGATGTGTGTGTGTGTGGGGGGGGGGGGAGAAAGAGAGAGAGAGAGAAAGGGAGGGGAGGAGAGGGGGAGAGAGAGGGGGGGGGAGGAGGAGATGATGATGATGATGATGATGATAATGAGTAGATGTGAGATTGTGAGATTAGGGACACATCTTGTGCCCGTCTAGACTCTGGCCTCATCTGGGGTCCTCTACAGGTGGCCAACATCTTAAAGAGCATAGAGAACCCTCAGTGGTGGTATATATCCCCCCAGAATTGCACTGCTGCTTGGAAAAGAATCAGGTAACCCAAGAAGAAGGCAGGAGGAGGACAGGTGCTGTCATCTGCATCATCTCCATTGGAAATAAAAGTAAACTAAATAATTTTAGACACCTAACAGGGGTCCAAGAGTTGTCCTCAGGTTCTTCATCCTTTTCTTGTACATCTAAGGATGTGGTAACCACGCTGGCCAGGTGTACGTTGATGCTAAGACACTGTTGATGCGGCTAGAGTCATTTTTCCTTCAGGTAGAATGTTTCATATTGTTGAGTCTTTGAGTGTCCAGAGTTGATTTTTATATTTTCTCCCTTTTTTACTTTTTTTTAACACAAGTGGAGTTTGAAATGATATTTAAGGCTTTAAGGGATGAGTGTAATTAGACATGAGCATGACCTTCCTCACAGGCACAGTGGAGAAGTTTGGTGGCATCCCTCTTCTCTTCCACCCTCCATGGGAGGCCTTCTTTGTTCACTTTTTCTTTCCCTTCTCAGAGAGGACAGAGTTCTGTTCAGAGGCTGTGGTCACTGAGGAGGACTAGTCAACAGCCCTCCAATTCTATTGTGTTTATTTTGAAGCTTAGCGGGTGTGTAGGAAGGCATGCTGGTTTTATAATTAAAGTGACATGAAATTTCTTCTAAAATAATCTGAGTAGCTTCAAAGGGGATTCTGTTGACAGAAAAATAATAGTACAAGTCAGCCAACCTGGTTCTCAAATGGCCAGAGTTAGAAGGCCCTGACTTTTACTGAGAACATCCTGTCTCAACGCATAGCAAGCACACTAATCCCCTGAGATTTGCTAAGTGAAGTTTCAGGTTGCAGGTTTGAAGTCGAGGCTGACTCCTCAGGTCATGGTCTCTTAGTGCCCATGGTTTGATCTACAGATAAACATCATACCATCGTCACAAAAGAAGCTTGCTTGAAATGCCAGCTCCCAGGCATCCTTGTTCCTGGATCTGTAATCACAAGACCCCAGTGTGTTTCCTGGACACATTAAAGTATGAGATCTCGGAGGCTGGTGAGATGGCTTAGCCGAGAAGAGCACCGACTGCTCTTAAGAAGGTCATGAGTTCAAATCCCAGCAACCACATGGTGGCTCACAACCACCCGTAATGAGATCTGACACCCTCTTCTGGTGCCTCTGAAGACAGCTACAATGTAGTTACATATAATAAATAAATAAATCTTAAAAAAAAAAAGTATGAGATCCTACAACCCAACACATTGTTGCATGTCCTCAGTGTGAAGTAAGCCCTGATGTAGCTGTAACTAGAGACAGTATCTCACAGCTCCACACCTCACAGTCTGTGTGTGTGTGTGTGTGTGTGTGTGTATGTGTGCATGTTATTGTATATGCAGATATGCTTTGTGTGTGCAGTTGCATGTGGAGGCCAAAGGACCTCTCTGTCTTTCCTCAGACTTCAGTTGTTCTCAGATGACTATCGATTTTGGTTATTGATTGTTATTTCTTGAGACAGAGTCTGTCACTCTCCTAGAACATACTAGGTAGGCTAAGATGGCTGGTCAGTGAGATCGCGGGATTCTCCTGTCTCTGCCTTCCTTGGTGGAGGGATTATGGGTGCTCACTCCAGTGCCTTGTTTTTTTTTATGCGGGATATGGGAGATCGAACTCTGGTCTCCATGGTTGTGCAGTAAACACCTTCCTGACTGAATGATCTCCCCAGCCCCAGAACAGAACCAGAGTTTCTACTTCTTGCTTTACAGCCTACTTCCAAGGATGCTTCCAGGGCTCAGTGTGCCCTCCCCTGGAAGCTCTGTTAATGTCCTCAGTGTTTTCTATCCTCTGCATGGCCTTTTCTGACCCCGTTTGCTTTTATAAGCCCCAGGTCCTCTGAGCAGCTGCCTGCCTGTCTGGATGCCCTGAGGCAGACGCCAGTGGCTGGAGAAGGGACATCTATCTTTCTTAGTACTATTGGTCCCAGGGGATATGATTTGCCTGATAGATGAGGGTTGTTTGCTACAGCTACTCAGGATACAGTGAAGGATTGTTCTAACATCTCAGTATTTGGCAGCATTTTAGAAAAATTGCAACTAACCTTTAGGAAGTAAAACCTTTAGACTGGGGACATAACTTGAGTAAAAGGTTTGACATGAAAGTATGAGGACATGTGTTAAAGCCCAGCATCTTTTTAAAAAGAAGGAACACAGTGACATGCATGTGTAATCCCAGTGCTAGAGAAGCAGAACAGGTGAATCCCCAGAGCTTGCTGCAGACCGCCTAGCCTAGTGGGCCTTCCAAGTCTCACGGAGAGACCCCGTGTCAAAACACAAGGAGACAACATATGAGGAACAATATCTGAGGTTAGTTGACCTCTCGCCTCCACTTACACACATGCATGTATACATTAACACCACCAGAGGCAGGAGACACAGAGAGAAAGACAGACAGAAAGAGACAGACACCTACGCAAAGACAGACGGAGACACGCAGTGAGGCTTCCAGGACACAGAGACAGTGGGAAGGAAATTGGTCAGTGATATGTCTAGTGTCCTGGCCCCATGGCCTGCTTTGTGGGGAAGACATGGGAGTCAAGGTTCTGAGGTCTCTGACAGTGGACTGTGTGCCACCCTGTAGATGGCAGATGGTGCTTCAGTGGTAGCTGAGGTCATATTCTGCACCATCTGCTGTTTTGTAGTTAAGACTCACTATACCTGTCAAGGGAAAGCACCTGTTTCCCTTCCTTGAAGAAGTCTTTAAGACTCACCTGTAAGTATGACCATATTGACTGCTTTCATTAGTCTTCTCATTGTAACTGAATACTTGACCAAAAAAGCCTTAAGGGATGAAGGGTCTTTTCTGGCTCATGGTTGGAGGATAGATACAATCCGCCATGGCAGGGAAGACAGAAGCCGCTCTTTGATGTGGTAGCTAAGGCTGCTCTCTTACATTTAGACAGATTGGGAAACTGAGCACAGGAAACGGGGTGGGCCTATACATGCCAAGTGACCCATTTCCTCCACCTAAAGGTTCCATAGCCTTCCAAAGCCGCAGCCCCTCCTAGAAACCAAGTGTTCAAACACGCGAGCCCTTGGGAATCATGAACACCCAAAGTATGAAGATGGCATTATGTGACTCTCAAGGCTGGGTCGGGGAAGCCATTTGCTTTAGTCTGCTTCTCTCAGGATGCAGGATGAAATTCTTAGTACATGGGGACTGGGAGGAGTGTGTCAGTTCTCCAGCTCAGCTCCAGCCCTGCTGCCGGCAGCGGGTGGCCATCTTGATAATGCCTAGTGCCACACTCAGTTAACTACAGTCTCGGCCAATGTTCTAAGTTATCGAAGGAGAGTGTCTAAGAAAGAACTCTTCAACTGGACCCACAGAATTTCTTCAGCCACAAACTCATGAGCAAAATCAAACATTTTAGGTTGATTTATGGTAGAGTCATGGTGGTCAGAGCCTTCCTGAAGGTTTAGCTGGCACAAGCAGCCTATGTGGCATAAAAACATCTTTTAGACAAACTTTATTGCATTTCATTTCATCCAAAATGCTTTTAAAATACCTGGAGGCAGGGATCAGGCTGTGATACACTCAAAGAACATACTAAAAACTGGCAAAAACACATACTGGAGACTGGAGTATAGTGGTAAACAAGAAAAAAGTACTAGTTTTTATACTCATGTTTAGTTGGGTGATCTATGTATTTCAAAATCTTCCTTCCCTTCCCTCCTCTCCCCTTCCCTCCTCTCCCCTTCCCTCCCCTCTCCTTCCCTTCCCTTCCCATGCTTTCATTTCTCTCTCCTCTTCCATTTCCTTTTCCCTCTATTCCCCTTTTTCTCTTTTCCTTTCTCATACAGAGCCCAGACTAGCCTTGCTTGAACTCATCCCCCTGCTTCCACTCTCCAAAAGCGGAGACTGTAGGGATGCACAATCATAAAGCCTTTACATAGCACTGGGAATGGGACCTGGCCTCGTGCATGCCAGCCAAGCAACCACTAACCGAGCTTCGTCCCTACGCTCCATGTGTGTTCTTTCAATGTAATTTCCATCTCTGTAGGATATATTCAACTCACAGACAAGGAAACTGAGGATCAGAAATATTAAGGAAAACACCTTCTGTGCACCGCATAGCCAGGGCTGGATTGAAACTGCAGGATTGTCAGTGAAGAAAATTAAGTCATCAAGTTTCTTGACGTCAAGAGTGCAGAACCCTTAAGGGATTACTGGGGTCAGAGCTGGAGCATGGGACCTGGAGAACAGTTTAAAATCCACACCCCCAGGTCCTATCTGTACTGTTTATACATCTGGCTAACAAGTCTCCAGAAGGTTCTCGCCCATCTCCGTGTGCGGCCTCTGATTTAGTACCAAGCTGCCCCATTGCTGGTGCATACACTGCAGCCCCACAAAGGGTAGTGCTTTACTAAGTGGCATAGAGCAGCTTCATGGGAGGACTGTGCCAGGACTGCACAGTTTTCTGATGCCCAGGGAAGTGCTCGCCATATCCTTGCTTTGGAGAAAGTTCACAGGACCCATAACCGTTTTGCAGAACCAGGCTCTTGATCCACTTGGGATCCCGTTGTACAATAGACACATTCTGGGCTCAGGTTGGTGAGGGCTTGGCTGGTCTCTATGACAATCACTACACTGGCAAATATTTCCCCCAATATTTCCCCCGTGAGTCTTTCATTTCAGGTGGAGGTGCTGTGGTCACAGGGCTAAGCACAGCTTCTATTTTTTGGAATTCCTACATACACAGATTCTTAGCATTTAAAACCCCACGCACAGTTAGAGGTGAGGGTACAGAGAAGAGAGAATAGAAGGAAGGCCAGGAAGGCATGTAGAAACAGGCAGGGAGGCTTATGGGTGCTTATAGATGCACAGTAGAATTTACTGGGAGGCTGCTCAGAGTGTATGTTAAATTCGGCAGTATCAGGACCTCCTATTGGGCCAGCCATCCTAGGAGGCTCTCAGCTCACAGTCCTTGTATGCTCACTGCTGAAAATGTGTATGAACGGGTAGACAGATCAAGGTCGTATGACACCCACGTTTAGGATACATAGTGAGGTTGCAATGTCGCTAATTCTGCTAGGACCTGGCCCTTGAATGAATGTCTCTTTTTTGCCTAAGACAAGGAGAATTTCTGGATCCAGGACTAAAACAGGGGTGGCTATGGGAAGACCAAAGTTGCTAAATCCTTTTGGCTGGGGATCAAAGTTTCTCAGCCAGGCAGTGGAAGACTGGAAACTCTTAACGCTCTGGCTCCCAGCCATTCATGCTTGAAACCATTCTGATTGAACTGTAGGTGGAGGTGAGGCTGGAGATGCTGGACAAAGGCTATTGGTTGGAATCTGATATCCACAAATTCCTACTCTTGACTTTCTCCCAACCCCCACCACTTTTCATTTAAGGATTGCTTTTGGTTGTCCAACAAATGAAGAGGTAGCCCAGGCTGGAGAGTGCTCTGGATTACCATGGCAGGAGTAGTTCTCAGAGGGTGAAAAGAGGAAGAGGGAAGATGCCTAGAGCTAGCCCATTAGCAGACTAAAAACATCCCTTTGCCTCATCTCCTTATCCTTCTTCTGCCCCCTAGTGGAGGTCATGGCATGACCTCATCTGGGCAACTGGAGGGAGGGTAGGATACTTCCTGTCCCCTTGTTAGGTCCAGGGAATCTGCTGAGTCTCCACTCCTGTCTCAGACTCATTTTGTTCTCAGACATTGTGCTCACAGCCTTGCCCTGACCCCACGGGAGCCACTTTGTAGTACATGAGCTGAAAGCTCACATGAGGAGCCTGAGTCCTTAGAGTCTTTGTAAAGCTGTTTCCTGCCTGTCTCCTTAGCCAGGGAATGAGTCCTTGCTGCCATGGGTGGCAGGATGCTAGAGCCTCAGTGCTGTTTTGTCTTACTCTGGTTGGAACTGGCTGAGGATCATCACTAGAGGCTCCCTGTTTCTTTCCTTCCCAGAAATCAGGAAGATTCTTCTGGGGGTGCGTGCGCAGCCTATGGTTTCCCCCGAAATGCCTTTTCCACGGCCCGAGTGCTCAGCTGTCACATCCTTCTCTCTGTTTTGTTTCAGTTTTACAGAGTTTTTGGATCCATTCCAGAGAGTCATCCAGCCGGAAGAGATCTGGCTCTATAAAAATCCTTTGGTGCAGTCAGACAACATACCTACCCGTCTCATGTTTGTAAGTACCATGATTTGGTGGCCAGTGGATCCACTATCCCACCTACACACCAAATGGGCACTGACCTTTGCTGTTCTAGGTTGAAGACAGTAGGCAACTTTAAATAAAGAGGAAGATAGCTCATCCAATTGACACTCGCTCCAGATCAGGACAGGCACTGATAGCTCACTTCAGAGACTGTGATTGTCCAATGCTTCGGAAACAGAGGGGACTTACTTCCTTGAGTTAAGTTGAATGTCTCCCCATAATGACATGTAGTAAAGTCAGACTGGAAGCTAGTGACAAGAATTCCCCCTTGCAGGGTCAGAAGTGCATCCCAGAGAGATAAGGAAATTTTCCTGATGCCACGGTTAGTGGGTGACTGTGTCTGATCTGGGTAACCAACTATGGAGCTCAGCTGTCCTCCTTGAGACTTCTAACTATGGAGCTCAGCTGTCCTCCTTGAGACTTCCCTGGATGTTCCAGAGAACATGCTTACTCCGTGCTGATGCTTCAACTCTTGTAGCATTGCCACTGAGCCATTCTATAGCAGAGGAAAAAGTCCTGTGCTCCCCCTTCTCTGGGAACAATAACAAAGCTTTCTAATGGGCTGCCTGGTGGATGGAAGGTGATTCCTTTTGGCCTACCACTATGTCTGTGCTTCTATAGACTAGTGACTGTTCCAGAATATTCACAATACACATTGGACTATTTGAAAGAAATGTTGTTATTTCACAGAGTAAAGTGTTTTAAGTAATGATGGTTGGAAAGATATCCATATCTGCAAATTATGATGGTCGATACCCTGTATGGACAGTGAGGTGTTATTACAATTGCTTTCATAATTACTTTTCAGCTTGGAAAAAGAAAATAGGTTTCTGTAAATCTTAGACAAAGTGAAATATTAAGGTCGGTTGGCAGTAGGGCATAACAAATACTCAGGTATTACAATAAGATTCGTTTCACATTCTATTCTAACTCAATAAATCCTAGATATGAACGAACCAGTATGTGGCTAATGACTTCACAGCACAATTAGGAGAAAACATCTGTTTATCACTCAGACCCATTCTTCCCAGGGCTTTGCATTTCATGTGCCGTAAAACACAATTTGGAGAAATGCTCACACAGGACACCAAGAGAAATTTGCAGCTCCAGCCTAGATTTATGAACAATGGATTGATTGTTTTGAAGACTAAATGCAGACACCACAAATGTTCTGGCTACAGACACAAGTGGGCTGAAAATTTTTGCATATTGCCAGTGGTTGGGATGAGATGTAAAAAGGTCATTCAATACCATGATTTTTTGAGACTAGAAGTATATTTGGCTCCACGTACTAGCTCACTCTCTAATCTTAAAATGAAACAAGTTCAACCTTTTACTTCGTTAATAGTGGTTGATGAAGGACATGCTTTCAGCTACAAATTCAGTGCAGTCCACAAGAGCATCCAGCGAGCAGAAGCACCATTTAAAATACCCAAAACTCAATGGTGGAAAATACTTTGTCATCCCATAATTAGATTTGTTCTCCTAGACTTTATTAAGAACTTAATATGAGCTATCATTTGTCAGCTTTGGGCTCTCAAAACCTTTCCCAGTGTCTTCAGGAGAATTTTGACTAGAGAATCTAGTGTCACTGATATCTAAGGCCAGTCCCTCTTGGAAGTTCAGATTCTACTCATTTGTTTATCGTATGTGTGTGTGTATGTGTGTGGATGCATCCACACACATATACACATGCCATAGTGTGCTTGCCACAGTCAGAAAACAACTTGGGAGCATTGATTGGTTTTTTCCCTTATTTGATGTAGATTCCAGTGATGGAACTCAGGTAGTAGAGGTGTGCATAGAGTGCCTCTACCGGTTTATCCACCTCTCTGGGCTAAATTTTCTTCTTTCATATGTAAAATCTTGGATCTTTTACATAGGTTGGAATGTTTTCATCTGAGGGTGAATTTTCCCACTTTCCAACTGAAAGTGCATTAATCCAGGTGCTTCCTTATTCAGTAATTCATGGCCCCAAGTCATAGATCATATATGCATGTATGAGCACGCATGCATGTGTGTTTGTGTGTATCACAATCTCTTGGTCAAAGGTTACCAGAAAATTGATAGAGTAAAGGTTTGGTGATTGAGTCAAGTGCAGTCAAAAGAGAATAAATGGTAATGATATCCTCAGAAAAGCCCCCCACTCACACTTGACCTGCCTGTGGTTCCTTTGGTGCAGGCGACAAGTGTATGTATGGTAGACTGCCCAATGCCAAGAGCTTCTTTTTGCCATGATGAATCTGTGTTCTTGTTTACCAGAGAAAGAGACCAAGGATTCTTTTTAGAAGCACTGAGTCTTGACTTACCATTTCCCCATCATTCCCAAGCAGCCATCCCCTTGCCAGAGGCTGTGCTGTTATTCAAAGGAGGTCACTGTCTCTTGCTGAGTGTGTGGGATTATCAGAGCATGGCTAAACACCTGCTCTTGGTGTAGCCATGTCAGCTGGTTATGGATGCTGCTCAGTGTACCCCCATTAATGTCGTGTTGTGCATTCAGGGCATACTTCCAAAGGACACGTTGTAGCTAGGGGAGACTATAAAGGCTGTGGGGACTAGGAAGTCAGGTCAGGTGTGGAGCATATCCTCAGGAAGCCTGCATATATACTCTTATATAAAATAGGATCTGGAAAGGTCAGAGAGGAGATTCAGGTACACTTCCATGGGGCTTTAGCACCTTCATCATTGTCTTAGAGTTTTATTGCTGTGAAGAGACACCATGACAAAGGCAACTCTTATAAAGGAAAATATTTACTTGGAACTGGCTTACAGTTTCAGAGATTCGTTCTACTTATCATCATGGCAGGAAGCATGGTGTATGCAAGCACGAATGGTGCTATAGGAGCTGAGAGTTCTGCGTCCTTATCTGTAGGCAGCAGTAGACTGTGTGCCACACTGGCCAGACTTAAACATATATGGTATCTCAAAGCCCACCTCCATAGTGACACACTTCCTCTAACAAGGCCACACTCCCTAACAGTGCCATTTCCAATGGGCCAAGCATTCACACACATGAGTCTATGGGAGCATTCTTATTCAAATCACCACAATCATCATCATCATCATCATCATCATCATCATCATCATCATCATCAT
>JADRCD010187232.1:0-23970 GCA_019843815.1 Montemys delectorum | reverse complement strand
GATAGATAGATAGATAGATAGATAGATAGATAGATAGATAGATAGAGATACAGATCTAAGTATTCTGGAGCTTGAGTATTCCTCTTTACTTGCCCTCATGTATGGAACTTTAGCTCTCTAGTCTTGTCCTCTAAAACTTGGACCAGAGGCCTTCCTGATTCTGTGGAGTAATGGGTAGCTAAGCCATACTGCTGCTTCCTTAGTCTCCCACCTTGTGAATGCAAGTTGTGAGACTTCTCAACTTCCATAATCATGTGAGACAATTAATTCTTCTAAATCATTTTTTATATATTTATTTACACAGACATATATGACTCAACAGTGGGGTACATTCTAAGAAATGACATTAGGCAACTTTGCTAATGTACACCATCATAGAATGTGCTTATACACATCTAGATGTTGGAGTCTATTGCACACTTAGGCTATAGGGAAGAACCTTTTGCACTGAAGTCCAATGAGGAACAGAATGATTAAATCAAGCAGAACAGAAAACAAAATCATCAAGAGATGAAGTCAGAGGGATTCGGCATACTGATAGGTTTACTCGACTTAGCAAGATTCTTGTTAAACTTGTAGATAAATCCTGAAGCCAAAAAACAAGAGCCTTGTAGCAGAATTTTCCCTATCCAGTTAATTTAAACATTAATACAACAAAAAGCCTAGATTGGACAGGGAAAAGGGAGGTGCAGCTAAGAGTTTCAGAGACAGGGACAGGAGGAAGGAAAAGGGAGGAAGATGGAGGAAGAAGATCATCCAGATTCTACGTGGCTTTAAATAGCCACAGGTAGCTATGAATATCATCTAAGAGATGGATATTTACAGGACAATTTGTCTTATCTAGGTGGGCAATTGATGTCAATATCAATTAGCTCTGAAATTATTGTGTGGGCATCTTGCGAATTGAGAATTTATTGATATATAAATCTGACTGAGTATTTATAAGCTTCTAGAGTTTTGATTTTACTGGGTTACTAGGATTTGGGACCACTGACCACAGCGGGGTGGGTGACTGGGAATATGAGCAGAATCCACTGCAAGAGAACTGCGATTAGTCACTGCATGAAGCAAACCTAGAGGAAGACGCAGCAAGACTGCCAGGGCAGAGAGTTGCATGACTTAGAGTGGGATGGTGCCACTGTATTTTAATATTTCCTGCATCAGGTGGCACTCAGTGTATGGCTCGAACCCACGACGTTGGGATTAAGAGCCCAGCTAGCTCAGTTTGTAGAGCATGGGACTCTTAATCCAGGGTTGTGGGTTCAAGCCTCACATTGGGTGCCAATTTGTTGCAGCAAATCTTCAACCCAAATTAGCCTGGGCAAAGAAAACACAACTCAATTAATATAAATACAAGCTGCATGCCTAGATTGGACAGATCTACCATTATACTACATTCCCCATCTATGAGATCCCTTATAACTTGCGGTTTCTCCAGGCCATGTGCTTTTGCTCCATTTTCCTTCCACCTCTTCCTCTTCTGTCATTCTTCCTTCTCTCCTCTCCTCCTCCTCCCCCAAACCTTTCAGCTCCACCTTCCTTCTCCTGCTCAATCACCAGCTCTAGCCTTTGTTTTACAAATTAAGGTGGGGAGAAGGTTCAGAAGAAGTCACCTGTGCATTTGATTCACTCCTCCTCCACAGCCCGTCCCAGGAGAGCGGAATTAGCATCAAAATACAAGCAACCCTAGGGTTATCCACAAGAAGCCCGGTTAAGAAGAGTTGAGAGGAGCCTTTGTTTGGTCAAAGAGAGAAAATCAGGCTGTAGGAAACAAAGAGAGCAAGCCAGAGAGAAATTGGAAACTCAGAGAGCAGAAAAAATGAAGTCGCAGTTTTGCTCGGTCTCCAATGTGGCGTCTGAGTGTAATAACAGCCTTCTTTGTGAGTGAAGTTCCTGGTGCTTGCCATTCACATGTCCAGGTCAAGTGCACTCCCTTCGGCTCTGTGGCCATGCCGTTGGCCTCTAGGCTGCTATACAGTGTCCCTCACCCTCATGGTTCTCATAAAGATTAGCCACTGGGAAACACTGCCCTGAGCTTGCCCTCCTTCTTAAATCACGGGCCAGAGTATCCATTGGTAGTCTCCTATAACTAAGTTGTAGCAGCATCCCTCTTCAGTCCTGAAGGGCCAACATGGTGGTTCTTTATGTTGCGCTGCACCACTTTTTAAAAATTTCCCTTTACTTTATGTAGGCTCTGCCCTAACATCAGTAGGCCCGTGACAGGAGTCCAAATGGAGAACCACAGGCCCAGTACAAATCTTCATGTTCCAAGGATGGTCCACAGTCTGCACTGATGAGGGTTGGTCTGGTGCTGTTATGTATTCAAATGGTAAACATTGCCCCCCAAAACTGGTTGCAGTCCAGACAAGGGCATTCTCATGTACATCAAATGATGTGTAATTTTTGCTTACCAATCTTCTCTGAATGGTTACATAAAAGTAGCTGACAGCCAATTACTGGGGAGAATAGAGGTAGGAAGGGCTTCAGTTACCAGGCTGGGGGTTGGGGTTGCAGGTAGGTACCACAAGGATGTAGAAGAGAGAGAGAGAGAGGGAGAGAGAGAGAGAGAGAGAGAGAGAGAGAGAGAGAGAGAGAGAGAGAGAGAGACAGACAGAGGGAGAGAGAGAGAATAGTGGGACAGAGAGAGCAAGAGGTTGCCATTAGATGGGATGGATGGACCAGGAGCACATGGCCAAGTGAGGTACACCCTGAGGACAGAAACAGCCCAGGCAAGACTCAGACAGCAAGTAACTTGGGGAACACAGCTATAAAATAGCCCATCTAGCATAGAAAAATCAGTTAGGGGTAATCACCAGTAATTGTGCTAAAACTGATTAAATAAATCAATAGAACTCTGTCTCAGTATTGGGGGGCTGACTGGATCATAATAAGAACTAACAGAGTTATTAAATATCCAACAACAGCATAGCACAGTCTCCAAAACCAGCATCCTTTGTCCCCTGCCTTTGAGATGCACAGAATAGCATTGATTTCTGTCCTCAGAAACTGGGGGAATACATCCAGAAGTATGGGTGTTTAAAGCCTGGCCTCTCCACAGGACTCTATGGCTACTTTTCCATGTAGTTTAGGTAGTTCTGTTTTCCTATAACTTTGATTACCTCTCCTTGGTTGAGCCATCTGAGCATCCTCTGTTGCACGCTGGAACCCTTGGTGAGACAAGTGTGTTTTATCACATTTCACCCAAGAGCCCCAGCCAGCAAGCAGTCACTTTCTAAAGCACTTTCGGGCCCCAGTTTTCCTCTTATTTTCACCACATCCAAGGCTGAGGGAAGAGTGGGAATTGGAGCCAGATCCCCAGCCTCCCTTCCAGTGCCCTTTTATTCTGTTGCAAGCTCAGAAGGGGCCACACTCAGAATAATTACAGGCTTTGCTATTGCAGCTAACTTTGCCAATCTCTGGACAGAGTCAAAGACATCTTCAGGGGTGGATGCAGCTTTTCATGACAGAGCAAAATGCTGAGGACACAATTCAGAGAAAATGAATGAACAAAGAAAGGCTGTTATGCTTTGATTAATGACTAGAGAAAGATCATATCACCACTTCCTTCTTGTGGTGTGGTGTGTGTGTGTGTGTGTGTGTGTGTGTGTGTGTGTGTGTGTGTGTTCATGCTAGAGTGTATATCATGGTGTGTATACTAAGGTCAGAGGACAAGCAATGATTGGTCCTTGCCCTTCATGATTTTTAGAGACAGGGTATCTAGCTATTTGTGGACCAGGTGGGCTGGCTCACCACTTTCCAGGGTTTCTCCTGTTTCATTTCCCATCTCACCCTAGAATCCCTGTGATTACAGATACATGCTACCACATCTAGTTTTAAGATGAAAATTCAAACTCAGGTCAAGCACTTTCCCCACTGAGCCATCTCCCCAGCCCTGGGTAGTTCCTTTTCAACTGAACCAGTGAGATAATCAAACAGGATCCTTTTGGTATGTATTTGCTACTGTTCTTGTAAAGACTAAATAGAGAACAAGATGTAACAGCAGTCACAGAAAGTCTCCTGTTGGGTCGGGCAAGATGGCACACCTTTCTATTCCCAGTACTGAGGAGGCAAAGAGAGATAGAGGGAATCTGTGTTGAGTTTGGATCCAGCTTGATCAACATAGCAAATTTTTGGCCAGCCAAGGCTACATAGTGAGACCCTGTTTAAGAAAAAAAAAATTACTGGGGGCTACATATTGTTGTCATCTCTCCAGCCCCCAGCTGGATATATTTGATATCCTAGTTTTTCTGCTCATTAATTGATAATCTGTATATATTTCATATACTGAATTCTTTCAGGTCCAATCATGCTAATATTTGTTTCTTTATTCCCCAGAATATTTCCATGTCAGCATGACTTCTTGAAAATACTGCCAATATTTAACAGAAGCCATACTGATTTTGTGCTAGGGTTCTGTGTTTGTATGAGTTGAATAAAGGATGTTTGTAATGTAGATGAACAACTGTAAGAATACAAGCCCATTGCTCTTCTGGGACGGGAAAGTTGTTTGAGGATTGACAGTGACGGAATTTTGAGAGTAGAGTGTTTTGAACTTCCCACATGATTTTTTTTTCAATAGATCTTCTCTTGGCAGCAAGCAAACATTTTAAATTGCTAGTTGTTCTCTGAGGTTGACAATAAATCCAAGCAGGAATATATTTAATATCCACCCAGAATTTTGATGAAAGTGACTTTTGATTCTCTGCCATTCCCATAAAGCCAAGCAAATTTAGTATTCTGATACTGCCATTTCCTTTTCTGTTATAGAAACCAAAACAAAAATCAAATAACAGAGACAAGACAATAAATACAGAAACTGATGGAGTTTCACAAGGATATGATTCTGCTTCAGAGATGAGGAAACTGGAGACAAGAGACATAAAAAGCTAACTAAGGTCAAAGCTTTCTAAGGTCAAGGAGATTACAGTGCCCATGAAGACAGTCTCCAGATGCATTTCAATATATGATTGATCATTAGATGGAGGAGACTTTTTCATGTCATCTGACCAACAAATATAGAGATATTGGCTAATCAAAGGAGGAAAATACATTAGCTATCACAGAAAACAGAGCAGTAACTAAGGGGGAAGGTCTGGTAGTACCTCTGTGATTGATGACCGGTCTCAATTGTCCAGTTGATGCAATCAAGAATCCCCTAGAAGATAGGTTCTCTGGCCATACTTGAGGAGGATTGCCTTGATTGGACTAGTTGGGGTGGGAAGATCCACCCGCTATGGGTGGCACCATTCCCTGGGCTGGGAACCAAGACTATATGTAAAGGAGAACATGAGATGAGCCCTCTCTACTTCCTGACAGTGGAACCAATGTGACCAGCTGTCTTAAGCTCCTGCTGCTCCCACCTCCCAGCTATCCTGGACTGGCTCCTTGATATGTGAGCCAAAATATGCCCTTTCTCCTTTAAGTCATTTTTGTTAGGGTAGAGTTTTTTCTCCCTACCTTTATTTAAGCAACAGAAAAAGTACCTAATACACCCCTCCCCTTAAGTAGCAAAAGGGAATTAGGGAGCAGATTGAGAATATGCCCACAAAGTCTCCTGGATTCCCATTCATATCAATCATGACTTGGTCTCAAAAGATAGGATGGTACAAAACACTGAGAGAAGCAATGAAATTGATGTCTTTTGGCCTTTGTAAGCACTCTAGAATCACCATGGAGCTACTGAAAAAAACAAAAACAAAAACCCTGGGTATTCAGCCCCATTTTACCTATATGTTCTCAGTGTGGTCATTGTATTCTAAGTTGAGAGCCACTGCTTTGAACAACCCTAGTATAGACCACAGAAAGGAAAGGCAGATGTAGGTTATCCCTACATGGAGAGGCTGACATTCTCCTCTCCTCTCTAAGGTTCTTTGGAGCTGCTCTTAGAAACAAGGTGTTGTCTCTTGTCTTTTTAGTAGTTAACTCAGACACATTGGACATTGCTGAGCATGGGCCCTCCCATTATTGACTCTCTTCATTTTTACTTTAATCAATAATTACTTTCTAAAGAAATCATCCCTAAATTTAGTGATTTACATGAATGACTATCCTGTGGGTCGGCTGGATAATGGCAATGCTGACCTTCCGGGTTCCTTCTCACAGCTGCATTCAGCTGGGATAAAAGGCAGTCTTAGTCACACATCTGCAGCTGGTGTTGGTGACAGCTGGATCCTCTGTATCTTCATCCTTGAGACTTTTCATCTTCACTATCTAGACTGGCTTCCTTAATGAAAGCCATACAAACATTCCAAGAGAATGAAAGAGAAGTTGCAAGTCTTAAAGACAGACCCCAGAAATCACTATAACACCATTTTGGGTACATTTTATTGATTTTGATAGAAGAGAATACATCTTATATACCTCACTACAGGAAATGTATTTGCCTAAGGGCCTCAGCTTCTATGATTCAAAATGCAGTCTTGAGTTTGTACAGAGGCCACAGGTGAGATAAGATAGACCTTTACCTTGTTTTAACTCAGATTTTTTTCTCTCCTTTTTTTTTTTCTAGAGGATTCTCTAGTGGCTTTGCAAAACCTTTCTCATGTGTTTCTACCTGGCATCCTCTTTCCCTTTTTATACATGTTGAATTTATATTGTGCCCTTGTGGTTTTCCCAACTTCTTCATAGGATTTTTTTTTTCACATAGTCTTCTCCTCATAAGATCTGTCCATATTTGCTCTGTCTTGACATGTTTGGGAGGACATAGGTTAAACTAATATGATATTTAGGTGTCATTGTCAGTTTGATTAGATTTAGGGTCACCTAGGAGGTTGGGTATTTGTCACAAGATTAGCTTAGAGAGAAAGATGCACCCTGAAAGACACACCATCTTATGGAGCTGAGAATCTGGGGACCATAAGGGAAAAAGAAGAATAAAGTATATATCTTGATGGGAGAAGAGCAGTCACAGGGCAGAGGGACATGAAAGTTCCTGTCATCTTTGAAAATAAGTGGCACGGTTTCCCCTCAAACATGGCCCATTTCTCATTCTTGGCACATACACTGTAGGTGAGTTTGTTTCCATTCCTAATACTGGATGGACGTGTGATCAATTGCTTGCTAATGAGGGATCGCCATTGGTTTATGGATACAACCTGGTTAAAACTGATGAGGAAGTAAGGCTTTTACTGGCACTTCCGGGAGAGAGATTACTTTTCCACTGAACTTAAAACAGGAAACATGTAGCTCTCCACATGGTTTCAAGTATTTTAATATCTCTTAACTATGCCCCCATTTATATTATTTTTGTATTATTATATGAAAAATTATCATGCATTTGTGGTTTAAGATAACATATGTATTAATTCACAGTTCTGAGGTTCAGGACATTCCTATACAGACCTTTTGTTCAGAGTCTCATGGAGCTGAAAATGAAGGGTGTCAGAAGGCCTGAGTTCTCATCTGGAGGTTACCTGGAAAATAATCCACTTCTTGGTTCATTTAGGTGGTTGGCAAATTCATTTTTTTAAGTTATTTGCCTGAAGGTCTTGGCTTTCTGCTATCCATTATCTCCAGCCTACACTCAATATCTAAGCTGCCCATAGACCGTCCTTGCTATATATCCCATAATATGGCAATCACAGCCTCAAAGGCAGCAAGGAAGCTGCATAATTGTAAGGCCAGCATCTTGCCAACTTTGCCATGTTCAGTTCAGTATGAGCAACTTGTTAGCTTCACCAGTATTAAAGACAAGGGGATTTTATAAGGCTTATCCCAGGCCATATTAGCAAGTACCTGACTAGCCAAGATCCAAGGCATGCTGAGGAGGGAGGAGCAGGGGCCATTCATTGTCAAAAGGATGTTTTGGCTTTAAACTTTTACTCCCAGCGGGTCATACCAGGTTCTATCTTTTTGAGTTACAACTGAATCCACCTTCTCTAGCTAGTTCTTCACAGTCAAATAAAACAGCACAATAGAATCGGGCTTTGTCTCTTTTTATTTTATTTTATTTTATTGTGCAAATGTTGAAAAATATCTGAATTTAGAGTTAGCTAGACTAAGTAAATATGACCTCAATTTTGTCAGTAACATTTGAATCGTTAATCGTTATAACCAGGAGCCTGATGAATGTGTGACTTCTATCCATTAAGCCTGAGTAGGGCATATAAACTGTCGTATTTATATTACAGAGTTCCTTTCCAGTCTGTCTGATTTGGTACTTATTGGCTTCGGAGGCCACCATGAACACCCAGGTTGTAGAGAGCCACACCCAAGCCAGCAGCCTCCATTACAAGATGGCGCCAGCATCCGGTTTCTTCTCCCCTTAACACGTAGTCTGTGCATGTGCCTAGGGCCAGAGCGCGCTAAGTCTCAGCCCATCTGCGCATGTGCTAGGGCCAAAAACGCCAAGTCACAGCCTATCCCGAGGCGTCTCATGAGGTAATGAGCAAACAGCCAATCAGAGATGAACACGCCGCTCCAGGGTGTATATAAACAGTGCATTCTCCAGGGCTCTCTCCTCTCCTCGTCACATGGTAATAAAGGTTTGCTGCAGAAGGATCCTGTGTGTGTGTCTGTGTATTCCTGCTGGCGGGAAAATAGCGCGGACCACACCAGGTGATGCCTTCTATAAGTCTTCATGGCTGACTCAGTAGTAATGCATGATGGCACAGTGGTCAAGCTTGTTTCTTCTGGGCATGCTCAGGGTATTTGGGCTGCTTCAGGAGCTGTAGGGAATATGGGCTATAGCTGTGTGTGCCATTCAAGCACTGGCTTCTCTCAGCTTTCCATGCCTCCACTTCATGTTATCTTGGTGAAAAGGCTGGCTTTGTCTTCAGATGTCCATTTTGGATCTGCCCCCAGAAGTCCATTAGCTAGCTAATGTTTGCTTCTGCCTGCTCCCAAACTTCCAGGGTACTGCATCTGATACAAAAGCAATAAGAGAGAGAGAGAGAGAGCAAGCAGGGGATTGCCAGTCTAAATTGTTTTGAATGTCAGTAAGAGAAACCAAACACTGACTGTAGAGGTGGAACTGGAGGGATTGGTGGCTCAGTGAAAAGCACAAGTTCTGACATTGTTATGCCAACGTTGAAGACAATTTTACACGGCAAGTGCTGTTCTCCGCATTTGATGCTTGACATAACTGGGCAGAGAGACGATAACTTGCTCCAGGTCACACACTGGGATCAAATCTGGAAGCTGTGCTCTGAAGGCCTTCTAAGGGTTTCTAAAAGGAATCCCTTTGCAACAAATGTCTCCGTGGGGCACTGACTGGACACAAATTTGCTTTGACCATAGCAAAGAGACATTGAGAAAGCCCTTTACCACCAGGTCATTGCCGCAGCGTGGCTGGTCCTTTATGCTCCTTATCAGCTGAAACTAGGGCCTGATGTAGCCCCTGCTCAAGATGGGCAGGTTTGTGCACCGCTGGTTTCAGCTTCTGAGTAACTTTCCTGCCGAAATAGCCCAGCAACTGTGACTCCAGGAAAGCTCCTGCCTGGTCCTTCCTTTCACTGCTATGATGGCAATACAGCATCTACCTGCCGGCCAGAGGACACCATTTGACAAGTTCTCAGCTGTGCTTACCAAGGTACAGCCATTCAGGGGAACCGAAGGCAAGGCTGCTGCTGCAAAAGGCAAAGCCTCTCTTGGGAGAGAGGTAGAAAACCCTCAGCAAGCAGCTCCCTCCCCTAGACGGTGGGGTAGTGCAAGGAAATGAAAAACAGCTTCGGCCAGTAAGAAAGACCCATTTTATGTTGTTTCAGGGTTGACCATAGTGATTTCTCCTGCATTCCCCGGGTAATAATTTCACAGTATTGAGTCTTTCCACGATGGCCTCTTTTCTCACTTGTGGGCACTTGGAAAATTCAAGAGGACACTATTCTTAGGAAGAAGTGAGAAGTTACCCAACTCTTTTCCTCTTTCCCATTTCAGGCCACGATAGCAAGGAGAGAAGTCGCCACCGACACCCCATCCCCTGCCTGTATCATCTAGTTATTCTGGAATAATAGGGGAGGAGATGTTTAGCAAAAGCGTTTCTAGAACATACTCATCCCTTAAACTATACTTCCCACCATGTAGCTGCTAGCCACGTGTGCTACAAAGAGTTTGAAAGGAAAAGAGAAGCAGCTATGAATTCCACGTTGAGCCCCATCGAGCCTTATAATACTGATGAGAAGGAATCAGGAGGTGGTCCTTTGCAAGGCTTCCAGTGTCCTTGTGGGAAGAAAAGAAAACTAGGTAGATATTGCAAAAAGCCTACTTCTACAGACACGCCAGGGGAGTCTCCGTGTACTGAAACTGGCAAGGCCTTGGTCTTGGACTTCCTACTCAGCTGTGAGAAACAAATGTCCAGTGTGTGATCCACCCAGCCTGTGGCGTTTGTGTTACAGTTTCTGAGCTAATGAAGGGAGTAAAGTACTCATTAGTAATTTTCTTATAGATTCCATGTTGGAGTAATATCTCGGCTCCATTGGGTTTGATAACATAGCATTCTCTCAGTGGAACGTACAGGCTACACCGTTGTTAATTGCTTCCTGTTTCTACCAGAGGTTGTTGCTTTTAAGTATTGAGAGTTTTCAAAACTTAAATCAGTATTTTTAAAATTAAAAAAACAAAACAAACAAAACAAAACATTTTGCTTTAAGGTTGGATACCATGGCACACACCTGTAATCTCAGTATTTGGGAGGTAGAGGCAGGAGTTCAAGAATTAGAAGCAAGCCTTGGCTTTATAGTGAATTTGAGACTAGTATAAACTACAAGAGAAACCTGTGTGTGTGTGTGTGTGTGTGAGTGTGTGTGTGTGTGTGTGTTTCTCTTTCACACACACAAAGGCTCCAAAATACTTATCTATTGATAAGTCACAAGGAAATGCCCTAAACCCTTTCTTGTAGTTTTCCACAAAGGCAACTTCTTGGAAATTTATAGTCCAAAATTAACAAGCTGAATTCTGACACTCATATGGTCATGATTCACGTAATTCAGAAGGTTCCCAAGACCACAGGTGGAATAGCTCTCCAGACTCATGGATTTGTTTCTTATTCAGTTTTGAGCTGTCTTTCTGGGATGCCAGTACTTTGTCAGACATACGGACTATAAATACATACTCTGCTTTTCAGTCTCTTTATGGGATCTTTCTAAAAAAATTTTTTTTAAAGAAGTCTTATTTATCAAGGCTTTGTGTCTTAATTAACAGGAATTTAGCCCCAAAGTCTAAGAAACAATGCCTTATATCCTATTTTTTTCTGTTTTTTTTTTCCCCCTTAAACATTGTACAGTTCTGCGATTTTATGTGGTTTTTGTTTGTGATTCATTTGAGTTAACCTTTCTGTTTGTGTCAAATCTACTGATAGAGGTGTTTCTCCCTGCGGATAATCCATCCCTCCCACCATTTGCAGACAAGTCTATCTCATCTTTTGTCATTGAAATGATTTGTGCTGTTGTGGAACACCCCATGGGTATATTTGTGTAGACCTACTTCTAGATTCTCTGTTGCATCGATGCAGGGGTCTGTTTGTCACCAGTACCACACAGTAATACCATCAGTCTTGGACTCAGGTAGACTGATTATTCCGCTCAGTTTTCTTCCTCAAAGTTGTTTAAAGCCTTCCACCTCTTTCAACCTCTTTCCTCTTCTAATAGTCAATATAGAATAAATCTTACTCATGTCTACAAGACAACAATTGCCACCAGTGAGATAAGAGGTGGAGTAAACCTGCAAATTGGTTTTGGAGGAACCAACCTTTCTGTTACACTGATGTTTCTTCTGTTCAGTGGCCACGGTTTGCCTATTTACTTCCAGGTCTTAAGTATTTTCTCAGCATCTTCTAGTTTTCAGCATTGCGCATTGGTAAGATGTATGCCTCTTTAAAGACTGCTTGTTTCCACCTTTTAAAAAGTGATTGAAATGCTACTGTAGCTTTAATTTCAGCCTTCACAACTAGGATGGGGGAACTGCTTTTCATATATTTATTTTGTACACTGAGAAGTTAATTAGTCTGCCTACTAGCTGTCAGTTGTTTCCCTCCCCCACCTCTCTCTCTGTACAACCGAACCCAGGGCTTCTGCAAGCTGAGCACTTGCTCAGACACTAAGGCATACATTCCTCTAGCTCCCATTCTGTGGTTCCATTCTCAACCGAATTTTAGTTCGCTTGTTATGACTTTCGGGTGTAAAACTATCACTGTTTCCTAGGCACTTACTGAGAGTGGCTGTCTCGAGACTCTTCTTTTCTCGCAGACAAGTTATTTTTAATTGCTCATAGGAATAGTTTCACGTTGGCTCCCTTTAAACTGCTAGATAATCCCTACCTTTGTGTTGGCATCTCTCAGCTGGTGACTTTTCATTTGTTTTGAGATATTCCTGATTGTTAGCATGATGCTTGAACTTCAAGTGAACCCTGGACATTTTGCATGTGTGCAGTAGAGGCCGGTCAACCTCGGTGTCATGGCTGGCTCAGCAGTTATCCACCTTGGTTTTTTTGAGACAAAATCTCCCACTGTCCTGAGCCTCACCCTGAAGACTTAGGCTAGCTCAGCCTCCACCTCCCCAGGGGTGGGATTATAGGCCCATGCCATCATTCCTGGTTTTTCTTTCTTTCTTTAATAGTAGTTATGAGGCTCAGAAATCTGGCCGTCACAATTGCCCAGTGTGCTGCTTATGCTTGTCTTATGTCAATAGAAACTAGAATCATTTTAAAGGAGAGAATCTTAATTGAAAAAAAAATGTCTTCCTAAGATGTAGCTGTGCTAGGGGAGCAGGGCTGCATTCTCTCTTACCTGCCAACCTGGCTCCGTGTCCTAGGGCCTGACGGGCTCTGAGATGGTGCGGACAGAAAACAAGAATCTGCTTCCTCGATTGGCAGATGACTTCCAAAGCAAGTTCCTTCTGTCCCTGGTCCGCCTCTGTTTCAGTGACTGTAATCCCTTTCCTGGCCCATCAGATTGTTGGTTTTTTTTGTTTTTGTTTTTTTTGTTTTGTTATGGTATCTCTGTATCTTTTGGTGGCTCAGATTCATCAAGGTGTGCAACTTCATAGGACATAGAACAAAATGGCCCATTTCCTCTGTAGACTCTTCAATCTGACCCTCCCTTGGGGCAAGACAGTAAATCCTCAATTGTGTGCCTCATCACCCATATTTGGGCCTCTGCAGTTGCTACTACAGCAGACAGTACGCCATGCCATTCCGATCATGTGGAGGACAGTCACAGGGACCTGGCCCTGCAGACACTCTACCTCCAGGCAGCTGCGTATCTCATCACTCACAGCAGGGACAGTGAAATGGCTCCTTCCATTCATCTTCGCTTCTGTCATGTCCCTGTCCAGATGGCAGTTTTCCTGAGGAGGCATGCACAAATGTCTGCTCACTCCAGATAGACAACCAGGCACAGACCAAATGAACAATTCCATCCAAATCTAGCTTGGTGAGCCAATGAGTGTATTGGGCTTAGAGGAGGGTGGGGCTGGAAGGTAGGTGACAGGAGTGTAGGTGACCCCAAATAGATGTATTGTAGAAGTCCCACGTCAGGATAAGGAATAACCTCACGTAGATGGAAACCCCATTCAGTTGGTTTTTTATCCCTTTAAATTGCAGCATCTCCTGGGATTAAGTTTAGCTGGGCAGGTCTACGTGCAGCTGGTGGTGGGGTGTAGAAGGGCTGGAGTGATTGTTCTTTAAAGTGAGGAGGGTCTTATAACCTGTCCTCCTCTTCAGGGGACAACAGGCTCCATCTTATGAGGGTCTCCTGTGGATAATCAGCTACTCTGATTTCCAGATGGCAACAGCTATGTCACACCTGAAGGATAGGGTTCAGTATGAGCATCTAATACTGTTTTGGAAAATTCTACTTTCCCCAAATATTCCATATATATGTATCATACATTTTTTTTTTTTAAATTTTGTTTTGTGCTTTGAGATAGGAACTCACTACGTAGATCAAGCTGGCACCAAACTCCGTTGCTCTGCTTTTGGTTATTGTATCTGTTGACACAGTCTCAGTGAAGACATTCCTCCTCACTGGTATTCGATCTACTAAAAAATATTCTTCATTCAGTATCACAACTTCCAGCATGCCACTTAGAATGTTCTTAGAATTTCCATCTCCAAGCTTACCTTGTCTGTTATTTTTCATGTTGCTTCCTTTTTCACTAAGAGTCCATAGCACATTAGTCATCGCCTTAGGGTTTCTATTGCTGTGATAAAACAACGTGACCAAAAGTAAATTGTGGGGTGTATGTGGGTGGGGCGTTATTTGTCTTACACTTCCACATTGTAGTCCATTACAGAAGGAAGTCAGGACAGGAACTCAAGCACGGCAGGAACCTGGAGGCAGGAACTGATACAGAGGCCATGGAAGGAGTGGGGGTTACTAACTTATCCCACATGGCCTTCTCAGCCTGCTCTTATAGAAGCCAGAGCCTCCAGCTGGAGCCCAGGAGTGGCCCCACCCACAATGGGCTGAGCCAGCTCACATTTAGTAATTAAGAAAAATGTCCTAGGGGTTTGCTTCTGGAGGCATTTTCTCACTTGAAGCTTCCTCCTTTCCTCACTTTCAGCTCTCACTCCAATAATTCTGACCTTCTTCCCACGTGTGTTTCTACTGCACTCTGATTAGGTCTCAGTCTTTCATTGCGCCTGTTCCTCTGGGCTGTGTGTGAGCTTCTGACCTGCCTCTCTGTTTTCCCATCTCAGGTGGGAGAGGACAGCTGGGGGTATGTAGCTGGGCATTTTTTCCTTCCTAAGGGTTAGCTAGATTTTGATAAAACTCTAATATGCTCTAGGAACATCTTAGAACTCTGTACAACAACAGTTTCTTTTTCCTCACCCTGAAGAGTTTCCAGTCTTCACAACATGGTTGTGGTAGAGACTGAAGACTTAAACTCACAAAAATGGCTGCCCTCTGCCTTGAAGTTCTGACTCAAAATGTCCCATTGGTGGGCTCATAATCAGTGTTTTTACCCTTAGGGACGCTTTGGTGGCATTTGCTCTGGTAAGTTGCTCCCTGTCTTTGCTGTTTATTTGTCCCTCTAATTTGAGCAAGGCAGGGGACAAGGCAGCAGTGGCCTTGGTCTCACAGACCTAAACCTGCCTGTTTTTCAGTCAGGCTTTGGTGTGATTTAGGAGAGAGTCCTGCTGGAACTTGGGGTCTCCTTTTACTTTGAACATCTGTTTTTGTTCACAGTGTGCTCCTTATAAACAGCATACTTTAGCTGCTGCACTTTGTCCAATCTGATAATTTCAAGAAGTTAACATAGAAGCTAACTGGAATGCAGGATTTACATTTTTTGAGATAATATAATTACATCATTTCCCCCTTTCCTCTCCTCTCTCTAAACCCTCCCATATATTCATTCCTTCTTTTTCTCTTTCAAATTCATGGCCTTTTTTCATTATTGTTACATGTATTTTACACACACACACATACACACACACACATATATCATTATAATATACATATGTATATATATATGCATGTATAAATATATTTAAATATAACCTGCTCAGTCTGTTTAATGTTTCTTGCATGTACGCTTCCAGGGATGACCATTTGCTATTGTATAACCAGTTGATGTGCTCTTCCTTGGGGAAGTCTATTTCTCCCACTTTCCACACTCCTTAGTTGCCTGTAGTCCTATGTACAGGCCCGAACCCTCGTGAGTTTTTCTCCGTCCACTTTGGCCTATCTATTGACATCATCCTTGTTCTGCCCATGTTTAGGTAGTCCCATCAGCGAGGCTTTGTGTAGTTTTTGACATTACTACAAGTCTCATAGCAAACTCCCTGACCCTCTTGCTTTTAGAATCTTTTAGCTCCATCTAAAATGTTCCTGGAACCTTAGGTTCAGGAACTGTTTTACAGACAGAGCCACTGGGACTAGGCTCTACAACTCTGCATTTGGATTGGTTGTGGCTTTCTGGAGTAGTCTCCATCTGTTGCATTGATGAGGGGTGAGGATAACATTTATTTGTGGATATAAGGACAAATATTTAGAGTATAGTCAAGGATTATGGTGGTCTAGTAAAGTGGTGGTTGCAGGTTCTCTTTCACAACCCGTGACTTTAGTAGCTACAGGTAGTTGGCTAGATTTCCAGTACGAGGAGTGACCTTCCTTTTGTTGGGTGGGTCTTAAGTCCAATTAGAGAGCTGTTGGTTACTGTGAAGGTGTGTATGCCATTACTACACGCTTAGGGCTATCTTGTCCTGTTGGTTGTTGTTTTGGTTCATAGGCCTCATAGCCAGGACTATTGGCTGTCTCCATGCTTTGGAAGGTTTCATGGCACCTTCTGCCACTATGAAAACTAGTCCCCAGGAAGGAGGCATTCAGGTCAGTTCCAGCTTAGGGGCATCTGGACCCTATGCCTAAAGTGCACAGTGTCTTCAACAGTAGGGACTGTCCTTCCATTCCTTGGGGGAGGACAATCAAGGGCAATCACATTAGTCTGTAGTGTTTTGGGCATCTCTTGGACAGCCCTGACCAAGAACTCAAAGGAAAGCTTCTTATGCCTCTTGTTGGGGCTGCTATGTGGTCCTTGGCTCTTGGTTGGCATTGTCAACCCAGATGAGAAGATTCATTTAAATTATGTATGTACAGACTTACGTGTATTAGTTTTTTTCTCAGTATGACTCATTATGACTTTTTCATCCATTCTACCGCCATTTTATCCTCCTACAAGATGGTTTCATCAGGGGTTTTATTTAACTGCTTGTATTTAGTATCACTAAATTAGTTTCTCAGTGTTGCATTCCATAGAAGTAGACTTACCCTATTCTACACCCATTCCCTGATTTTACCTGAAGTTTCACTTCAAATTCAGCAACTTGGGCAAGGTTTCTTTTATGTAGATGTCTTTGAATAACATTTCATTCAACTATATTAAGCCAAAGATCCTGAAATTTGTTTAATTTTCTGTGTCTAAGGACATACATACCTTTACTAACCACCAAAAACATGGAAAACATAATTTTAAATATTCTGTCTCAAAATATGGCCTTGGCAATGCTCCTATCCTTCTGTAATTTTTTTTTTTTAAACACATAGCTTTTCTGACTTTCTCCAAGAAATCAGGTCACAGTATGTGCCAATATTGTGATCAAATGCCCTTTCTTCTGTTCACTCTGCCTTTGCCTCCAGCAACATCTTCTGCCCAGGATGCTTCCAGGAGCAAGCTTGCTTCGTACCATTGGGTACATTGAAGGCTGGTATAGAGTGTATTCTGGAGAAAGCAGCCCGGGATGGGCAAATGGCAATCGGGAATACCGAGTCCTTTGACATGTAAGGCAAACAAGGCTAAAATATTGAGCTCACTTTTCTTCAACAATTAAAATAGATTTGTCTTGAGAAAATGCTCTTCTAGTAATATGCAGGAATGACAATGTTCCTTGTGATTACTATAGTCAGCCATCGGGCCTCTGATCTTAATGTGGCACATATATGCATATGCACATAAGTGTACATAGGGAGACTTGCTTATCCCTGTGGCTATTAGAAGCATTGGGACTCATAAAACATGAGTCTTTTGACATTTCATTTCGCCCTGGGGGCCCAGGCATTAGATCTTGGATCTTAGTCTTGCATTATAGCTGGGAGTCCATTCACAGCAAAGTGGTTTTCAGCTTTCATGATGCATTCATCATTGGCTCTGATAATTCTTGTGGATAGGATAAATCCTGGTTACTGGATTGTGGTTAGAAAATGCTGGAAAGGTATAGATATCCCCTAAAAGGACTGTCTGCAATAACTTATAGTATATACCACTGCACATAGAAAGGCAGTTTTGAAAACAATAATCTAAAACCAGAACCCCCAAATTGTGTAGTTGTCAGAATTTGTCATCTGTACAAGCATTTTGTAAAGCATGCATTTGGTATTGAGCAATCTACAGATTTATCTCAGAAATGGGAACAGTGTTGCATGAACTGAACACTCATAGGCCTGGCTGATTGTATCCAGCATCTGTCTGCTCTAAAACCTCTCTTGCCTGTTTCTGCTGGATATTTACCTCCTCATCCCACAGCCACAGATGTTCCACTTATGAATCACAGCCTTTAAACAAGTTTAATGCAGGGGCTGGACCGTAGCTCAGCCCTAGAGCACCAGCCTAGCAAGGACAAGGCCCTGAGTTTGATCCCTAGCACTGCGACAAAGAACATGTAGAAGTTAAAAGCTGGAGTTCTTTCCTAAACTAGAGATCAGTTTTGAAAAGCTGGAGGCACCTGAAAAGCCTGGGGAGAAAAAGATTAAGAAGTTGTTAGCAGTGGATCTTTATCATTCTTTCCTGTGCCAATCACATTAAAATACAGACTTATTCTCCATGCATCATAATACTTCTAATACCAACAGGAGTTAGTTAACAAATCTCCCTCTGTACACGCATGTGCACACATTAGGACCAAATCATGGTTATAGTCTACATGTACACTGACTTACATAGTGAAAATATTTGGGTTTAATGTTCTACCCCAACTAATATCAATGATCTATGGCTGCCTTTGCCTCATACAATCATAAGGTAATGACTTATCTGCTTAGGTATGTGCACACACACAAACTAATTTTGCATTCTTCCTCCCCAGCTTCAAGCACCTGCTTATCTATTCTTTTAGTCTAAATATTTTATCTTTCTAGAGTTGCTGCCCATTCTGAATATGGTACCTTTTTTTTTGTTTGTTTGTTTTTTTGTTTTTGTTTTTGTTTTTTCGTTATTAGTGCCCAGGGAGGAATGGAAAGAGGATGCCAGATGGCCTGGCCTGTCGGCCTTGGCAGCGGCACACAGATGCAGCCACAGAGTCAATAGTGAGCATCTCTGTCACACTGGCAGGTAAAATTGGGTGTGGCTGAATATACAACGAAAACCAGTACAACTCAGTAGCCCTGTCTCTATTGTTAACTCTCTAGCAGAATATCCCAGGAATGGGCCTCCTATAACTCACAAAAAGAAAGCAGCCCACTTTGCGAGGATGGCTCTGGTCTTAGAATGTAACCTTTGATACTCCAGCCCTGAAAAAGAAACCTGCGCCTCTGATGTGCCCTTGACCAGCCTCATGTGAACAGCATCTTATATCTACTTGGCCACTGGTACACAGCATAGTGTGGAGGCTCCATTTGCAGATAGCAAGAGTTGGCCAAGTTTCACTTGTCCACGTGTCTTGTTCTGGTCCTTTCACTCCCAAAGATGCTTTACAGATCTGCCATACACATATCTGGGCTAACTGGAAACAGCCACCAGTCTTTCTGTTGATCAGTCCACTAAGTTACAAAAAGACCCGCAGAGCTGAAGAGGACATCCATCACAGCAGGGACAGGTCAGGCAACTCACTTCTGTTAAAATGTTCAGTGCAATTACCTTCTCAATTAATGAGGATGATTTTCCTGCTTTTTATCCCTAGGCTTATGGGGCAGAAAACTATTCTCACCTTCAAATGGCCCTCTTGAAAACAGGCAGAGAGGATATGAACACTGATCAAATTTCAAGAGTCTTAAGGTACAAGGAACTGAATAGAAAACATCTTTTCAGTTTTTCCTAGGTACCGTGGATTTAAAGAAGCCCTCAGTTTATCATGAGTTTTGCAGAAACCTCTCAGGAGCAGGGTCTGCTACAATGGCCTGTGTTCAGTTCCTGTTAGTAGTTGGAGGCAATTAGCCTCGACTGTGAAGCAAAGGGATTCTGAGGGAGGGAGGTACAGGTAACGAGTTACTGTCATTGGGTTGGTGGATGGTAGAAAGGAGTAGCTCAACTCAAAGGAAAACAAGGTTCAAGTATCTAGATCACTTTTCGTCAATGATTAAAAACAACTCGAAACTCACCCTCCACTATTAGCCAACCAATTGCGAAGGCAGCAACTTAGAATTAAACTGAAGAGCAAGAAGTTGGGCAATTTACCATCAGGAATTGCTCACATAGCTACTGAACACACTACAGTTCTTCTTTCATATGGAGTCTGCAGGGTAAAGAGAAGACATTCTTTTGAGTGAGACCAGGGCCCTCCATGAGACATGGTCATAGGAGCGGGTTTTGCTTCTACTGTGCTCTGTAGCCCACATCTAAACATCTATTTTCTAGACACATACTCTAACATCACCGCCCGCACTTCAAAAAACTCCCAGAGGGGGCTGGAGAGATGGCTCAGCGGTTAAGAGCACTGACTGCTCTTCTGAAGGTCCAAGGTTCAAATCCTATCACCCACGTGGTGGCTCACAACCATCTCTAATAGGATCTGATGCCCTCTTCTGGTGTGTCTGAAGACAGCTACAGTGTACTTACATATAATAAATAAATAAATCTTTAAAAAACAAAACAAAACAAAACTCCCAGAGGACGAGAAGGCTAGTTCTTAGCAGGTCTCAAATATGTATGCAGTTACAGATGTCACAGACACAGAGGTCGTCTGAGCTAGGCCTTCTTCCCACGTGGAGTGACGGCTTACTGCTAGCACCTAGATATAGAAGCACTGTCAGGGTGGGGCTCTGCGCGGCCTAACAACCTACCTAAGGGGAAGGAGTGAGGGCTGGCTTTACTCATCGGAAGCTTGCCTGACAGGGTGAGGCTAAGCAGCTCTGCAGAGGCCTACACTGAGTAGCTACTTACATTCTTAAACAGGCCACAGTTATTCCAGGGACAGTTTTTGAAGAACAGATCCAGAAAGTACTACCAATGCATATTTGCGCTAGAGGGACTGACATGTCTGACTGTACACAAATGGGAAAAGGCTGTGTGTGAGCTTTAGAAATCATTAAATCTGCCTACTTTGGGAAAGTGCACGTGACCTATGAAGTGAGAAGGGAAGATATGTTCCAATGCGCGTGTTATATGATCAGAGCATCCTCAGAGGGGCTTAGGCAATTTCGAGAGAAGCAAAACTCAGAATGAAGAATACTGTAGTACAAGATTATGGCCAAAAATACTGTATTTTTAACCAGTAAGATCATGGGGGCATTATTATACAACATTAGGTGTTTTTTTTTTTTTTTTTTGAAAAACTAGTTCCCATCCCCAAACAATAGACAATACATGCATTTGAATGACATTTTAAGAACAGTAAATATGATTTTCTTTTTAAATACTGCAAGTTAAAAATGTTTTTGACAAAACTCCCTAAGTAC
The DNA here is from genome assembly GCA_019843815.1 of Montemys delectorum. Taxonomy (NCBI): domain Eukaryota; kingdom Metazoa; phylum Chordata; class Mammalia; order Rodentia; family Muridae; genus Montemys; species Montemys delectorum. The sequence continues at coordinate 2,930 of JADRCD010187232.1, read as the reverse complement.
ACAGATCTAGTCAGGGCTTCTGACATGAGGGCGGATGCGGAGTCTGGCAAGAGGCTTCGGTTAGAGTCTTATGAGGAAATCCGCCAGAAACGTGTTTCAATGAAAGTGACCTGGACAAACTTACATAGTGTTTTTTTCTACTTTCTTTTCTAATCCTACAAATGGCTTGCTGAATGATCTTCCTCCTTGTGTTTTCTTCCTGACTATCAAAGCTTCTATGAAAGCCAGAATTCCTTTATCTAAGTAAGATCCAATTTTAACTAGTGGTTGTTTTTGTAACCATAAATGTTATTCATCATTGGGTTCAAATTGTATGGAGTGATGTAATCTCCATAGTAGATATGGGAGGTGGGAGGACATATCTGAGAACCTACTGTGCATCAGGTGTGCATGCATACTCTGGACAGGTGACACTAGAGGCAAGAATGCTACTGCAGGGTGGCGGGAGCAGGGAGATGGCAGGAAACAGCGCTACTGCAAGAAAAACAGAGTGTAGATGTTCGGCAAGTCATCTGTGGAATGGCAGGTGTCTAGCTTCCCAAACCTTGGCCTAATCACACAGAAGTAAGCCATTTGTTTCTCCTAGTTGTTGAGAACCAAAATGGGATCTCAAAGATACAAGTGTCAGGACATCTAGTAACGCTGCCTAGACTGGAAGAGTGTGGAGACAAGATAAACACACATTATTAGCTTCCACTTTTGTATGTGTTTCTAACCAAAGATTTCTCTTTGGAATAAAATATTAATGTATGCCCAAGTACACCTTATTTGTATCAATTGAGATGCTGTTAATTACCACGTGAGTGGCTTGAAACCCTTACTTAATTTTAAGAAGAGCAGCAATATACATTACAATATTTGGGTACACTTTATTTTTATATGGGTTAACATTCTACTATATTCCACTTCATTCGTTCTTTTGAGAAACTGAAAACAAAGGGGCGCTGGGGGTCATCTGAGGGGATCTGAGTCTTGCGGTGTCTTGTTATGCAGCCCTTTCTTCCCATTATTATTTTTATTTTTTGCAAATAATCAAGTCATTTTGACCCAAATCCAGCATAAACAGCTTTTCACCAATCCCTACTTAAGACAACTAAAATTTACAATCATGTGGCAGTATAAATTTTTAAATTACAATTCGTACAACTTGACAATCAATATAAGTCTGAAGTACAAAAAGTAAATTGCCCTTTGGCTGAATTACCTTTTAAAACGATTAGGCCTGCTAATGTAATCTAAACAAAACAAAACAAAACAAAACAAAGCCCCCAAGCCCCCAAGTTCCAGGTGTTCTTTAAATATCGCAGTGGATGCCACCTGCCAGTAAAGAATTTCCCAGCTACTCAGGACATTCAACAGAGCTCTTCCTAAGGAAACGATAAGGAAAACCCAACAGGCTCTGTAAGACTTACTGACTTTTGCATGGGCGTGTGTTTTCCCTTTGTTTCAGACATGAGGCACAGACTTCTGAATTTAAGCTCTGTAAGGCATAGTATAAACCTCCAATTTACAAATAGGAATTCTCTGTGGGTGGGAACTGCCGCATCACACACAAAAGGGAGACATCATCTGTAAACGGCACACTCATGTGCTGAGTGACTCATGAGATGGCTGCTTGCCTTGGTATGCTGAGGAAAGGTTTCTGTGGTCTGTGTTTTGCTTCTGAGTAAGACATGCCCAAGTCACCATAATGCTCCTCACAAGCCTCCATTACCTAGAGCATCGACAACAGGAATGCTTGCAATTACAACAGAAGAGAAAGCATGAGTAAACTTTGTTTTTGTACAAAACTGAGAAGCCCTTCCCGCCCCTAACCCCTTCAATAAAACCCCAAACGAGAAACAACAACAAACTTATTTTTAGCTTCATTGACTAGTGTGGACACATTGAGGTGTCCCGGCGCCACTGCAGCTAGGGTGATCAATGTTTTCCTTTCTCAAATGAAGGATCCTGTCATGCACCCCAGGGTGTACAGTGAGGCCACAGACTTCAATTCTGCACAGCAAGCTGCATCCTCCATTCATAAAGACAACGTGGCCATCTCTCCCTGTTCTCCTCAGCAGCTCTGAGCTTGATATCAGCATGGCTCAGCTCCATCCACTACAGCTCTATTAGACAGAACAGCTCGCTCGCTTGCTTGCTTGCTCACTCACCTCCTCAGGACTGTTAACACTTGTGATCCTGGGATGAGGTTTTCTCTATACACTACAGGCCATCAAATGTTACTTTTTCCTTCTTTTGTGTGTGTGTGTGTGTGTGTGTGTGTGTGTGTGTGTTTGTTTTTGTTTTTTTTTTGTTTTGTTTCTTTTTGTTTTTTCTGTTTTTTGTTTTTTTTTGTTTTGTTTTTTTTTTGCTGCACCAAATTTAAGGTTGCCCTTTCAGGCAAGCAGTGGTCTCTAGCTGATAAAACATTTCCTTAGTGGATCACAAATAGCTTCTAAAACTGCCTTTCTAATAAAGGCCACCGGAGAGGTAATGCTAAACTGTGCATTTGCCAAATAAGAATATGAATCGTATAAAAGCTCATATTCCAACCCCAGGTCAAATGGCAAAAGGTCTACAAAGTTGGTCTCCGAGTTTGTATAAAAGCTCTGACGGATGTTGTGTGTTTGCTATGAAATTACCTTTGGGTCTTAGGTCAGCACACCTCTACTCAGGAATGTGCAAATGATTTTAGACAGCACAATGCTAGTACCGCTCTGTACGATAGTAAGGATTTTTTTTTTCTCTTCTTTTCTAAATGGAAAAAAATATCCCTAGTCAGAAATAAACTGACAAATTTACATTCTCCTCTCTTAAAAAAGTAAATAAAATAACATTATTCAAAATGTGAATTAGCTATAAGACATACAATACAATTACATAGATACATATCAATACAATACAGCACATTCAATCTGCCAAAAAATTAATGATTACAAAGCCAGTAT
>JADRCD010187231.1:0-24966 GCA_019843815.1 Montemys delectorum | reverse complement strand
ACACACACACCACACACACACACACACATACACACACACACACCACAAACTCCAGCAACCAAAAAAAAAAAAAAATGTTGCCAAAGTCATGGAAGCAGTTGGCTGGAGGAGAGCAGTGTCAAGTCTGCTGAAGATCCGGTGAGACGGGGTGCTGGGCCTCTAAGGAGTGAGAAACGCTGGCCCACCCACCCCAGCAAGGACACTGAGAGCAAGAGAAGAGGCCCTGTACCAACTCGGCCTCCAAAACTGACTGATCATCTCCCTCACAATTTCCATCCTCACACCCCCCATAATAGCAGGAGGGGCCTAGAGAGTCCTCCCCCCCCCCCTCTCTCTCTCTGAGATAGGGTTTCTCCGTGTAGTCCTGGCTGTCCTGGAACTCACTGTGTAGACCAGGCTGGCCTCGAACTCAGAATTCCGCCTGCCTCTGCCTCCCAAGTGCTGGGATTAAAGTCGTGTGCCACCACTGCCCGGCCTCCCTACTCTCATGAATGCCATCAATAAAGTTCACCGTACCCCACCCTTCAAAAGACTTCAGCTGAGCCCATGTACAGAAAGTGTTCACCAAACCCAGCTGTGTGCTAGACGGAAGCCCTGTGCCAGTTATACATGCTAGGACCTGGGGAGATGGCTTAGCCATCAAAGTGCTTGCCTCACAAGTCTGGGGACTAGAGTCTGACCATCAGACCCACATTAAAAAAGCCAGGCATAGTGGCCAAAACTTATAGCCCAGCACCCACACAAATATACGTCATACATACATATGAATAAATAAGTATGAAAAGTACCCACTAGGTCCTGCCACTGAAGCATCGGGGTGCTCTGGGCATTAGGGAATGTCTGCCACAGCCCCTGGGTGCCCTTCACAGCTGGCAGCTTTCAGAGGTTTTAGAACAGTCTTATTTCCCACCTTAGCACCTGTTCTCCAGGCCTCCCAGGGCTGCAGCTAATTTACATTTAATTTGTATTCTCTCCACAAGAACACCATTGATCTGGGTGCACAGTCGTGCCTACTTACACAACCAGAGGCTCCTTCAGGAGGAACTGAGCCTCCAAGGGACTGAAGCACTCAGCAAGCAAGGCCTTATATCTGCCCCCAATCAGGCTCGCAGCCTTCCCTCCCCATCAACTCCATCACCTGGAGCCATGGGGCATCCAAGAAGGGACCTGGCACCCACCCACTGACTAGGGTCACCTGAAAGGGGTCTGACCTGAATGAAGCACAGGCCCCTCCAGATCTATGCCAGGGCGGAAAGGGAACGAACCGTGGTCGGTGCTGACTTTTTTTTCTTTTAATCTTTTGTTAGGGGGCTGTGCGTATGTGTCATGGTACCTGTGTGGAGGTGGTCAGAGGACAATTTGGGGAGTCCTTCTACCATGGGATCAAACTCGGGGTCCTGGGCTTGGCAGATAGCACCCTTCCCCACTCGGGCATCTGATTTTTAGACAGGTTCTGCCTAGGTAGGCTGGTCGTGAATTATCCTGGGCTTCAACTGCCTTACTTCTAGAGTCACAGACAGCACCACCAGGCCCAGTGTTGCCAGCTTTTGAAAAATATGTCAACTCTAAAGTACAAATAAGGCTTTTTACATTTTAAAAAGACTGACTTTATTTTTAGTTGTGCGTGGGTGTGCAGGTGTCCACAGAGGCCAGAAGAGGGTGCTGGATCCCCTGGAGCTGGCGTTGCGAGCTGCCCACTGTGGGTGCTGAGAATGGAACTCTACAAAAACAGGATGTACGCTTCACCTCTGAGTCGCCTCTCCAGCCCCTCTGGTGTTCCATCTGCTCCCCTCCGAGCCTAAGCCCATCTTTTATATCCTGCTTTCTCTGCCCCTAACCACCTGGAAACTAGGAAAGACCTGTCCGTGCCTCAGACATAGCTCTACCAGCTCCTCTTCACAGGCTGTGTGTGTGGTCTGCGGGTCTTGAAGAGACCCGAGGCACATTGGGCCTGGCCCCAAGGCATAGCAGAGGATATAGTGCTGGGGTGGGTGAAATATGGGATGGAGATTCTCAGAATGTGAAGGACACCAGAAGTGGTCCCCCCAGAACCTGTGGCTTTTGTCTCTACCATTTCCACTTGGAGAGGCTCAGAGAGGTGAACTGCCAGCCAGAGATCACACAGCAAGCCCTGCAAAGGGGCAGGGGTTTCTAACCCTAGGAGAGGTGGCCCTAGGAAAGCCTTCAGCTCTTCCCTGCTGGGTGTGGTGGTTAATGCCTGTCATCACAGCACAGCTGCTAGGTTGAAGTCAACCAGACAGGCCTAGTGAGACCCCGTCTCAAACAGCCAGGCAAGCTGGAGCACACCTGTTTTCCCAGCGGGTGGCAGGTGGAGGCAGGAGACTCAGAAGTTCAGGATTATCCCTTTTTTGTTTGTTTGGTTTTTGTTGTTTGACAAGGTTTCTCTGTGTAGCCCTGGCTGTCCTGGAACTCACTCTGTAGACCAGGCTGGCTTGAAATTCAGAAATCCACCTGCCTCTGCCTTCCTCATACTGGGATTAAAGGCTTTGGTCATCACACCAGACTCAGGGTTGTTGTTATTGCATAAGTAGTCTTACAGGAGGCTCTGAAAAAAAAAAATCAACAAAAGCCCAATAAACAAAGAGCCCTTGCTTTCAGACCTCCTCATTCCTGGCTTCAGTAAGTACTGGATACACACTTCACCTGAATAGCCAGAGGTGGTGACTTGACTGCCCCTCCAGGAATATTGAAAGGATGGGAACAAGAGGTTCCAGGACAGCGGGCGACCTTTGTGGGAGGGGGGAAGTGGCTCTGTAAGGTCAGTGTCATCCCAGTCCTTGTCCTGTCCGTCCAGTCTGGTCCAGTCCCGTCCAGTCCCGTTCCCCCGCCCCACCCCCCTCTTAGCGCAGGGGCCCTGCTGCAGCTGCCGCCCTCGCCCTCACGTAACCAGAGCCTGCGGGTTGCATCAGAGCCAGGGGGAGGTGGCCAGGTAAACAGCGGGGCCCCGGGGGCCGGGGCTCCCCAGGCTCCTTCATCTACCGGAGCCTCGTTCTTCATTGCGGAACCCAGGCAGAAGCCCCCAGGCTTGGCCGGGATCTTGGTGTGTCCTGGGGACACCTGTGTGTGTGGAGTGGGCAAGTAGACAAGAGCCAGGAACCCACCTTTCCTTTTTTGAGTCTGAAAGTTTTTTGCTGTGGAAGTGGTTCACTGCTGTCATCCAAAACTCAGGGGGTGAAGCAAGAGGATTACCCTGAGACTGGACTAAAGAGTGAAACACTATTGGGGGCGGGGGCACAGAGTTGTGCCGACAAGGTCCCAATTACACAGCTGTGGAACAACAGAGAGGCCACCCAGTCAGCTGTGCTCCTGCCCCACACCCCAGGGGCGAACTACTCAGATCAGAAAGCAAATGTCCCCGCACTTCCCAATCCCCAACAGCATTCTAGTGTGGCCCTTCTCCACAATTCTGGTCCGACCTCCCGCTGTTCCCCTGGCCCAAGACTACCTGCCAAGAGTTGGGGAAGGAAACAACATGTGGAGATTCCACTTCCCTCACACTGGGGGCTTCACACCACAGTCAGCTGTGTCCCTGACCTCTGACTCTGACATTCGTTTTGCTCTGAGGCTTACCTCAAGTGCTCCTCCACTTGGGTCTTCCTCTGGCCCTGGCTCTGTGCAGAATGATACCAGGCCTCCACTCCAGGCTGAGGGTGGGTGGGAGTAAAAGAAGGCTCCACAGTGACTTTCCCTCTGCAAAGCCAGAGGTGAGCTGAGACAGGGACATGGTAGTGGAAGTGTATGAGGACACTGGCAGAGGCACAGCTGGATAAGACCACATTGGTGACCCCCCCCCACACCCCCATATAATGGTTCTAATTGCAGGAGGGCGTGATCTAGCATAGGACCAGCTGGCTTGGTCCAGTTCGCCAGCAGAATCAGAGTTCTAAGGAATTCTTTATTTCCTTATTGGACAGGGTTTCATTCAGTAGCCCGGGCTGCCATGGAACTAGATGTGGTCCTCCTGCCTCAGCCTCCTTCATTCCGAGATGTCCTTGGCTTGTTTTCTTTTAGAGTTGGAGATTGGAGGTAACTTTTTGCAGGCTAGGTTGGCGCTCGATTACAGTCTCACGCCTCTTGTTTGGTTTTATATTTATTTTGAGCCAGGGTTTTACTATGTTTCCCAGGCTGGCCTTAGACTCAGCATCTTCATGTGACTGTCTCAGTCTCCTGAGTACCTGGGATCACAGAGACTCAGCCAGCAGGCCCAGCTTATTTCTATATCTAGAGATAATAGTCTCAAAATTGTCCAGGACACACTTGAACTCTGTGTACCTCAGACTGGCCAGAAACAGAGCACAGGCTGTGTCACCAAACCAGCTGCTAACTGCACTTCTCTCCTATTAAGGTGTATGGTCCTGGCTGACTGGTCCAAGGTAAGGGCAGGGTCATCACATGAGGCCCAGGAGCCCTGAATCCCCAAGGAGAAACCTAGCTGTTTGTACAGCCTCGCTCTGTATTTTTTTTTTAATTTTTAAAATAATATGTATCTGTGTATGATTATGGGAGCGTCGTTTGTGCCACAGCAGGAGGAGGTCAGAGGACAACTTACTGGTGTGGGTTCTCTCACTCCACGGCTTGAGTACTGGAGATGGAACTCCTATTATCATGCTTAGCAGTAAACTCCTTTACCCACTGAACCATTTCCTCTGGCTCCATGACCTGTTTTCTTTTTCTTTTTTTGTTTGTTTGTTTGTTTTGGTTTTTTCGAGACAGGGTTTCTCTGTGTAGCCCTGGCTGTCCTGGAACTCACTCTGTAGACCAGGCTGGCCTCGAACTCAGAGATCTGCCTGCCTCTGTCTCCCAGGTGCTGGGATTAAAGGTGTGCACCACCACTGCCCGGCTGACGCTGTTTTCTTTCCTCTTTTTTTTTCTTTTACTTTCCTTTGGTTTTTGGTGGTGGTGGTCATGGTTTTGAGCTTGTTTGTTTTGTTTTGTTTCCAGACACAGTTTCTCATTGTAGCCCTGGCTGTCTTGGAACTTGCTCTGTAGACCAGGCTAGCCTCAACAATCACAAGCCTGAACCTCTCCAAGGGCTGGGATTAAAGTTGTGTGCCACTATGCTCTGTTTTTTGTTTTGTTTTATTTTGTTTCTGGTCGGGTCTCGCTCTGTATCCCATGCTGACCTGCAGCTAGCTGCAGTCCTCCTGCCTTAGCCTCCCGGGAGTGCACTTCTCAGACCGGCTTAAGTTTGGATCCTAGCATTATCTCCGAACCTAGTATGAAGCGCCTAGGGGCCAGGACCCTCCCAAGTATCCGCCCCTATGCAAATGACCCACATCCACCCAATCAGCTCTTGGGGGCGGGGCTGCGCGGGAAGGCATCTGCGGCTGGGCCAGACCTGTGCTCGGTGCCGCGGCAGCAGTTAGGTGCCTCAACTCCAGCAGTTCACAGCAAGTGTGGCCAGCAAGGACCGGACTCTCGGGACTCCTGAGGTGTGCGCGTGTCTGGGGGTGAGTGGGGTGCAGAGGGCCGTGTGTGCGTGTGTGTGTGTGTGTGTGTGTGTGTGTGTGTGTGTGTGCGTGCTGTCTGAGGGTTCAGGGCCTGGCTTTCAGGAGTGTTTGCTGAGTAGGGTCTCATCTAGCCTAAGCTAGTCTGGAAGTTACTACATAGCTCATTTAGCCTCAAACTCATCGCAGTTCTCCTACCTCACTATCCAGAATGCTGGGATCACAAGTATGTGAGCACTAAATTGTTGGAGGTTTCTTCTTTCTTTTGAGAGGAGGGGGTTTAAGACAGGTCTTGCTCTGTAGTCCAGGCTAGTCCGAAATCCGCTATGTAGTTCAGGCGTAGTTCAAACTCAAAGCGGCTCTCCTCCTTCAGCTTTCCCAGGGCCAGGATCTCAAGGGTGTGACCACACTCCACTGTTGGAAGTTTCGGCTGGCAATTTGAGAGAGGGTTTCACTCTACAGTCCAGGTTGGCCTAGAAGTCTATGTAGCCATACTTGGTGCTTTATGCCTTTAATCTGTGTCAGGCAGATCTTTTCGGGCTAACCTGGTCTACATAGTGAGCCCTAAGTCAGGGTATATCCTGAGACCTCTGGGTTGGGAGGAGCGCTGTAGCTCAGGCTAACCTAGAACTCATGGCAGTGCATCTTTGGCCTCCCAAGTGCCAAGATCACAGATGTGTGCCCATGGGTGACTGTGTTTGTGGATTTCTTTGTTTTGGGTAGAGGGGGGTTGAGAGGCTGAGATAGGGTCTTTGTGTGTAATCTAGGTCAGCCTTGAGCTTTTATCAATCCTCCTGCCTCGAAAATGTGGGGTCATGGGCATGTTCCTACTTAGGGCTGTGTTTGAAGTTTTGGTGATGGTTGGTTCTGTGATGGCACTACATCTGTGAGATGAGGCAGCTGCTTCTTAGGGTACACACCACTTGACATCCATTGCCCCTGTTTTCCTTCAGGTATATACCCGGGCATGGAAGACAGGATAAAGGGACCACGCCTTGCCCCATGCCTGGGTCTTCCTTGGAACTCATTAGGAACAGCTCACAGACCTCTCCAAAGTGGTGTCCCTTCATAGTCCTGACCCCCTCCCCCCCTCTCAGTCTCCATGGCAGTGGACATAGTGACCCCCATCCTTGCCTGGCCCCAGCCCTAGATGCAGACAGAGGTCAGACATAGCTGAGGCCTCCACCTGATTGCTTGGGACTCCTTACTAGGGAAAGTTAAGGGCTGTGGCCCTATGGGACTGGGGACAGGAATTCTAACAGTTGGTGTGAGCAAACTTGGGTTCAATATAGAGTCCTCGGTGGGCAGGAGCTGGGAGAACGCTTAGCTAGATAAAATCTACCAGTGAGGATCTGAGGAGAATGCTAGGAACTAACATGTGCCAGCTCCCAAGTACATCCAGGATCAGTGCTTTTGGTTTGATTGCTAAGGCTGCGGGGGCCTCTGAAAAGCCTTGCTCCCTCCAGACTCAGTGTGTCACCTAGCTGAGAGCAGAACAAAACTTGTCCTGAAGGGGACAGAATTTTGGAACACTTAAAAGCCTGGGGACCGTCTGAAAACTGGTTTGGATTTTTCTCCTTTTGTTTTAAAGATGTTTTTGTTGTTGCTGTTTTGTTTTTCAAGACAGAGTTTCTCTGTGTAGCCCTGGCTATCCTGGAACTCACTCTGTAGACCAGGCTGGCCTCGAACTCAGAAGTCTGCCTGCCTCTACCTCCCAAGTGCTGGGAGTAATAGTGAGCGCCACCACTGCCCAGCTAAAGATTTATTTTTTTTTATCATTTTTAATTCTGTGTATGGGGCAGGGGAAGAGTACCTATAGTTTAACAGCTGGATTGAAGCCCCTGGAGCTGATGTGTTGAGCCACTCACTCTGAGTGCTGGGAACCACACTTGAGTCTTTTGTAAGATCAGCACGCACTCTAAACCACTGAACCATCTCTCCAGCCCAAGAATTGTGTCTTTTTGAGCCAGGGTGTCAAGTTGCCCAGGCTGGCCTTGAGCTCCTGACCCTCACCTAGGATGACAGATGTGAACCACCAGGCCCAGCTGATGATGCTGGATTTCAGAGGAGAATCCTAAGTCCTGTGGGGACATCCAGCCCTCTTGGAGAAAGAGAGCTCAAAGCCACTCCCAGGCCCTTGAGAGAATTGAAGCTCTGGCTGGGGACATAGCCTCTGTACCCACCTTCCATGAGGTACCATTCTGTCTGCCTTTATGATTACAGCAAGGCAAATTGAGCCCAAACTTGGCTTCTTTGGGGGTTTTGTTTGTTTGAGATAATGTTGTGTAGCCCAGGCTGGTCTCAAAGTTGCTATGTAGCTGAGGATGGCCTTGAACTATTGATCCACCTGCATCTCAGAGCTGGGATGACAGGCATGTATCACCAAACTGGCTTTGCCAGGAACCTGTGTCCTGTCCTGACATAGTCTGGGACCTGAATTGCCATCCCAGGATGACAATATCAAGCCCACTTCTGAGCAAGTCACAGGCAATTACTACAGAGTGTAGCAGGCTGATGCTGGGACCCAAGCCTGCTCATAACTGGGAACCTGGGAGTCTTGCCATCTGGCACTAGAGGGAAGTCCACTCCCTCTCTATAGGAGGACCCCTGTCTCTTTTGGCTGGCCTGTTTCTGTGAGGCAGGACATGTGTGGATAGCATGAACAAACAGTGAGCACTCAATCACAGTAGATACCGTGAGCTGTTGCCAAGCAGAGGGGCTGGGAGAGTGGCTTGTCCCTGACGCCCTCTTCTTTGGGTATTAGTTCACCCCAGGTGAGGTGAGAGCTAAGAAGGGAGCAACAATGCTGGTTAAGACATGTCATCCCCATAGCTGTGAACTCCAGCTTCTCCCTTCTCTCTCAAACTGCACCCCTGGTAGTCCAGGACACAGCCGCTCCTGATGTGCGCGTGTCCCGGCTTCCTGCCTCCAAAGCCCCTCTACCCACCACAGCCACTACATCAAGGACGGTGAAGCAACGTAACCTTCCCATAGTGCTCTGCCCCTGCTCTCCACGGTCTGCAGCCCTCATTCACCTTGTCCAACCTGGCTGAGGCAGTGGGCTTACCCCCAGGGGAGGTGGCAAGACAGCCAGGTGTCTTGGTTAGGAGCACGCACGCTTCATCAGCATCAGCAACAGCATCAGCCTCCCTCCTCAGACCCTTTGCGCTGGCTCTACTGTCCACCGGGCAGGCTAGGACCTGGATGGTTTCCTTCTATCCTCAAGACCCCTCCTCAGACAGGCCTTCCTGGACCCTCTGTCTAAGCCACTCTCACAGGTACTTGCTTCAGTCTTCCTCTTTCCTCGTCTTTCCTTTCTTTTCTCGTCTTTCCTTTCTTTTCTTTTCAATAGGTCTTATACAGCCCAGGCTAGCCTCAAATTCATCTTGCAGCTGGTCCACCCACCTCCACCTTCAGCTGCTGGATGACCGGCATGTGCCACCAGAGAAGTGGTGTTATTTCCATCCCTACCACGCAGACCTCCTGCAGGCAGGCACAGTTATGTATCTGCCATTAACTGGCCGTTGTTTGTCCACCCCCTTGCCTGGGTGTCCCCAACATTTCTGGGCATACAGAGGAGGACACAGGATGTCTCACACACCTCAACTCAGGTTTCCATCCAGTATGTCTTGGGGCTTTTTGAGGCCATGGGTACAGTGCAGTCCCTTCCGCCCAGTGCTGACAGATGTGTTAATTTCCCAAGCAGGGAGGCCTGGGCCTCTGAGGACCAATTCCCCACAGGAAGATCTTTCTGTGGAACAAAGAGGGAAATCTTGGGCTGTCCCTGCAGCCACTGTGGATGCTCTGGGGACAAGGCTGGGGGCCTTGAGTACCCCTAACATGGGACATCAAGATTAGGCTCAGAGCATGAGTTTGTTCCTGCTCCTGGGCAGCGACCTTGACCAGGCAGTAGTCACACCAACACATGCACTTTACCTTCTGAGATAGAAAGACCGGCCCACCATCAAGTCCTCAGGATCTGCCTAGCTTGTATGTGGGTTCTGGGGCTCAACCTTAGTTCCACATGCTTACCCATACCTTACCCATACTGAGCCTTCTCAGCCACTTCCCCCCACCCTGTTAAAATTGAATTTTATGTTATATGTAGGGTTTTTTTTCTCACTTTTGTCACTCTTGTTTTGAAACAGGACCTCACTATGTAGCCTTGGGTGGTCTGGAACTCATTATGTAGACCAGGCTGATCTTGAACTCAGAGATCCACCTGCCTCTGCCTCTGCCTCTGCCTGCTCCTGCTAGGATTAAGGGTACATGCCACCAAACCAGGCTTGTTTTGTTTTAATAGAGGTCTCACTTAGGCTGGCCTTGAGCTCATTATGTGGTTAAGGGTGATCTTGAACACCCTTAGGGCCAGGATTTCAGGTGTCCACCACCACGGCTGTTCTCATGGGGTGATGCCTATAGAATCCGGGCTTCGTGCATGCTAGGCAAACACTACCAACTGGATGAGAACACGGTCTTATACTGTTGGCCACGGGTCATCTGTGTCTTATGCCATGACGTCCTTAAAAGGAGACCAAGGGCAAGAAATAGAACTCACCAACACGGGGCTTTGCATAGCACACACAGGGCCCTCCATATCAACATAGCTTCAGGCCCCAAAAGAAAAAAAAAAAAAAACAAATTGGAACAGCATTTGCTGGCCCCTTGAGCCTGCTCTGGACAGTCAGCCAGTGGCCACTATGGCTCCTGACACAGCGTCTGTCCCTCTGAATTCGACATCTGTGTCCCCCACCCTGAGCAATCCTGGTAGATGTCAGAAGGTTCCCAACTGGGCCTCAGTCTCCTCAGAAATGAACACAGGGACCCTGAGGGGCCTTCCTAGAATTCTGGAAATGAGGCTTGCCCCACTGGCTCAGAGTTCTCAGCTCTTCATGCTAAATGTTAAGCACCCACCTCAGTAGGCCTGTGGCTCCTCAGGAACAGGTCCACCTTTATCTGGGGATGCATGCATGCCACCAAGACCAGCCTGGATTTGGAGGCCTGCATAAGTCTGGGGAGGTGAGAGCTATTGATGGGCGGTTCATGTAACTTTGGGGGATATGTGAGTGTTTGGGGGTCTCTTTATGTGTCTTAGGGGATTGGCTGTGTTTGTGACAGTCTGTGTGATGGAGGTTGCATGCATCTGAGAGTTGTCACTTCTTAGAGATTCTGTAGTGGATCCCATGATGGAGTTAATGTTTGGAGAGTGCTGTGAGTTACAGATATCTCTGTTTTTGTTTTGTGAGACTGATTTTTACTGTAGCCCAGGCTATCCTGGGACTCAGTATTTAGCTTAGTTGGTTTTGAACTAAAAGCAGTCCTCCTGCTTCATTCACCTCCTGAGCCCCAGGATGACAGGCATCCGTCACACTAGGTCAAATCCTTTGAAGACGTTTATAGGCTAGGATCCGGAGTGTTTGGGGATCCATTGTGCTCTGTACCCGTGGACGGGGTATTCTCCAAGTGTGAGTGGAGTCTTCCACTCTCCAACTCCCCAAGCGGCCCCTATACGCAGAGGCTGAGGAGGGGTGACCCCGAAGCTATCTGAATGGGCTAGGCAGCCAGGCACCCCTGGGCGGCCCAGACTGACCGGGTTTTAGTGGTTAAGCTGCGGCTGCTGCGGGGAGGGGACAGGGGAGCTGCTCCCAGGCACCTGCTCAGCCAGGCAGGTGCTTGGCCCAGAGCTGCGGTGGGCGAGGCCCCGCCTCCCGACCCAGGCCCCGCCCATAGGGGCGTGTTGTCGGCTGTAGCGGCGGGGAGATGGGCAGCTGGGGTCGCTCTCAGCGGCTGGGGCCCCCAGGAGAGGACGGGGAGGGGTCCCGGCTTTCCAGGGGGGGGGGCGCTTCCTGTCTTCGTAATGAGGAGTCCTGGGAGCAGGTGATGAAACCGCAGCCCGGGTTGCGTGAGGCCGCGTGTCCCGCGGGCCTGGCTCCCCACCTGCCTCTCACTTCTGCTTTCTCTGCTCACGCTGGGCTGTGGGTCCCTGTGCAGCCCGGTGGCCCATCGCAGGGAACAAGTCGGAAACTGGACGTGGCCTGACACTCAGGGCTTCTGAGAAGGAAAGACAAATCGAAAGCCTTTGGGGTAGGGGGAGACAGTGCTTTTAACCTGCTCTCATTATTGGTGGGGGGAAACGGAGACCTCGTTGGGGTAAGAGGCAAAAGGTCACTGTAAGGTGGGATCTCTCCTAGTTACTTTCATTTCAACACCTGGAGACCCAGAGGCCTCACCAAGCTAGAGAGGTGATAGTTGGTGGTTTGGAAGCCTTTCAGGCAGTTTTGTTGATCGATTTGCTAACCGTATCCCACCAGACAGAAGGGTTGAGTGTATGTGGGGAGACATGTTTTATTTTATTTTAATTTTTAAAAAAAAATTGCATCCATAGCCAGGTGTGGTGGTGCACAGCTTTAATCCCAGGAGGCAGAGCCAAGTAGATCTCTGAGTTTAGGTCAACCTGGTTTACACGAGTTCCAAGACAGTTAGGGCTACGGAGTGAGAGCCTGCCTTTAAAACAAAACTTAACAATCATTAATTTGTCTGGACCTGTGCTCGACAAAACTGGTGCATGGAACTCAGAAGACAGCCTCCAGGGGTAGGCCCTGTCCCTCCACCCTGTGCGCCCTGTGACCACACTCAGTTCATCAGGTTTGCCAGTCTTCTGCCCTGGAAATGAGGCCCTCCTGGTTCTGCTTGGACAGCAGATGTATTTACTGCCCCTTGCCCTGTCTGTCACAGAGAATTTCTGGTTTTCCAAGCACCTCGCCCCTCAGTACTCAGCCCTGAGACTCGGGCTCTTGACCTTCCCAGGGTATGTGGGTCACCCACATAGCAACCCCTGGTATCCCCCATGAGCTTTCCTCTGTTTGTATCACTACCAACTGCCCTCTTACCAGTGGGCAGTGCTTTCTCCAGGACCCAGACCCACCTCTCCCTGTCACATCAAGTCTGGGCTGGATGGGCACTGTCCCTATGGCAGCCATGAGCCAGGAGAAGCATTTTAGTTTATTTTTTTTAATTTCACTTAAGTTAATTAATTAATTTTGAGACAGGATTTCATGTAGCCCAGGCTGGCCTCCAGCTGCTTATGTAGCCTTGGATGCCCTTGATCTCCGGAGGATCCTCCACCCTCCACCTCACCAGTGCTGGGTGACAGGCGGCGTCCATCTCTGCACAGCTGAACACCCCCTTCCTACCTGGACAACACTAGGACACTTGGGTGTGGGTCGCTCCTCCCCAGCTCTCAGCTTCCTCCTTATGCCCGACATATTCATACTGTGCTGCCCCCTCCTCCCCACATTCCGATCACCCCAACATCTGGAGCTGAGGCAGTGGGGTCGGTCTGTGGCCGGGTAATTTGCATAGAAGTACAAATAGGTCTGCTGAGCCCCGGCAGCCGCCTCCGCACTCCGCTCCACACCTGGGCCACAAGCGTCTCCAGCCCGTGCGGAGTGGCTGGAGATTTGCATTCTCTCATGTATTTCTGGGCAAGGTGTCTGTGGGGAAGTCTAAGAGGAAGTGTGCAGGGAAGCTGGGGGGGGCGGGGAGTGTATCTCAGCTTTCTCTCATGTGTTGTGTGGAGGCCAGAGGTCACCGTCAGGGCAGGGGTCTCCCTCAGTCACTCTACATACCTTTTTAACTCCTTAGATAAGGTCTACGTAGCCCCTGGCCAGTCTGGAACTCATAGAGGTCCCTGGCCTCTGCCTCCCTCCCAAGGGCTGAACTTAAGGGCTTTACCACTTTATTGGAGACAGTCTTTTACTAAGCTTGGCGCTCAGCCTACCTGGCCGGCCAGTAAACCCCATCTCATCTCCCCAGGGAAGAGAGGAAGCGCTCTTGGCCCTTTATGTGGGTGCTGGGATTCAACTCAGGCCTTCATGCTTGGGCAGCCACTCAAATGGGCTGAGCCCTGGCCTCCTGCTTCCCATGAGAGTTTGAATACCATCCCAGCATTCTGGAGCCTGAGGCAGGAGTTCAAGCCAACCTAGAGGATCTTAAACCCTGGCTCAAAAGTAAATAAATAAATAAAGAAAGAAAGAAAAGTAAAATAAAACAAATAGCTAGGAGTGGTGATTGTGAGCCCTTAGTCTCAGAACTGGGAGGCAGAGGCAGGCTGATCTCTTTGAGTTGCCCGCTATCCTGGTCTACATAGCAAATTCTAGGCCAGACAGGGCTATATAATGAGACCCTGTCCCAAAACTAAATGAATTAATTAATCAGTATTGGGACTGGTGAGATAATTCAGTGGGTAAAAATGTTTGTCCTCATCCTGATGACCTTAGTTCGACCCCAGGAACCCACGTGGTGGAAAGAGAACAGGCAGATTGTCCTCTAACCTCCACACATGCCATGACATGTATCTCTCCACAAAATAATTTTTTTTTCAAAAATATTTTAGGGGTTCAAAAGAAAAAGCACTGGAACGATTAAGAGCCCCGGCTGCCTTAAGGGGGGTTCTAGATCTGGTCCCCATCGCCCACTTGGCCGCTGACAACCCTCGGTAACAGCCGCTCAGGGAAACCTGACTCCATTTCTACCTCCTGAGGGCACCAAGCATATATGTGTTTCGAATACATACATGAAGGCAAATACACCCATGCACAAGCCGGGTAAGGTGTCCTGCTTTTAATCCCAGCACTGGGGAGGCAGAGGCAGGCAGAAATCTGTAAGTTTGAGGTCAGCCTGGTCCATATAGACCCCCTATCTCCACAAAACAAAACCCCAAATCACTCATACACATAAAAAAAAAAAAAATGAGCAAATGAGCTGGGCGGTGGTGGTGCACACCTTTAATCCCGGCACTTGGGGAGGCAGAGGCAGGCGGATTTCTGAGTTCGAGGCCAGCCTGGTCTACAGAGTGAGTTCCAGGACAGCCAGGGGTACACAGAGAAACCCTGTCTCGGAAAAACAAAACAAAACAAAACAAAAACAAAAATTGGAGAGCTGAAGAGATTTCTCAGGGTTAAGAGCACTGGTTGCTCTTCCAGAGGACCTGGGTTCAATTCCCGGACCCACGTGGCAGCTCACAACTGAGCTGTGTGTGGTGTCTGGCCTCCTTAGACACTAGGCATGCAGGCACATGTTACACAGACAAAACACACACATGAAGTAATACATTATTTTTTATCACAGTGAAAACAAGTAAATGCAGCCAGGTGTGGTTGGATTTGGGCTGTGGCTCCATTGGTAGAGCACCTGCCTGGCATGCATGAGGTTCTGGAGTCCACACTCAGCATCACAGATTCTGGAAGTGGAAGCAAAAAGATGGAGTTCAAGCGCATCTTCAGTTATGTAAAAGTGGGACCATCTTAGGCTAGATGAGACACTGTCCCAAACTACAGTAAGAAACAAAAGTAACTTTTAAAAAAAGTGTATTTCGGCCAGGCAGTGGTGGCGCACGCCTTTAATCCCAGCACTTGGGAGGAAGAGGCAGGGGGATTTCTGAGTTCGAGGCCAGCCTGGTCTACAGAGTGAGTTCCAGGACAGCCAGGGCTACACAGAGAAACCCTGTCTTGGAAAACCAAAAAAAAAGTGTATTTTGCTGGGTGTGGTGGTGCATGTCTTCAATCTGAGAATCAGGAGCATCTGTGAGTTCAAGACCAGCCTGTCTATGTAATGAGTCCCAGGACAACCAGGGCTATGAGAGACCCTGTCTCAAGAAATAAAAATAAGAAGCCGATTTCTGCCTCAGTGACAGACTACAGTCACCTCGTCTGCTTGAAGCAGAGACCCTGGAGGCCCTGCCAGCCTCCCTCCCATGTCAGGGCTCTCGCACCTGCTCCTCCTTCTTCTAGGAACTTACTGCCTATTTCTGATCTTGGGTCTGTGTTCAGAGAGAGCCCCCACATCCCTACTCTCTGCACCCCACCCTTCTATCCTCTCCATCGCCATCATCTCTGCCTCACATCTTCGGGGCAGAGGGAGATAGCCCAGTGGCTCAGGTCCAAGCATGGCCCCAGCTCTCACGGATCTGAAGTCAGAGACCTTCCCAGAGTTATCTTGGCTAGGGAACCTCTGGTCCAGTGCCCCCTTGAGCCTCCAGGGACCTGCCTGGGTTTTAACAACACATCCCAGCCCTGGGAAAGGCCTGGTTCTGGCTGAGAGTTAAAATTAGCGAGGAGGTTAAATTTAGTAAGAGAAGCGAGAGCTGGGCTCTGATGGCCCTGGAACTGCCTCTTGGATTCACCTCAGACACGCCAGCTCAGAGAGGGTGGAGGATAGCCAGGGGCCACACAGCACCTCACCTGTGCTAGCTGAAGTGTGAGAACACTTCTGGGTATACAGGGCTGCCAGATGGTGGGAGCCACAGACAGGCCACTCTGTTTGAGGACTAGGAAGCAGCCATGACTAGCTAGCTTCACTAACTGGGTCTAGCCTTGAGCTTCTAATCCCCTGCCTCCACTTTCTCAGTGCTGAGACGACATACCATGGTGTCTGATTATTGTTTTTTTGAGTCTCACTATGCAGATCTGACTAGCCGGGGGATCCCCTGCTTCAGCCTCTGGAGTGCTAGTGCCACTGGCACGAGCCACCCTTTGCGTCCTCCAGCTTTCATGGACTTCAGGGCTCATTACCAGCCAAGGGTGGCACTGGGTATGCTGTGTCTACCTGGGCTCAAGACAGTAATCAGAGGCTGAGGGAGAGGCATCCCCTATAGGGAGATAGTGCAGGCAGGCCCATGTGACCCTGAAGTGACATAGGCCTTGTCTGTGAATCTGTGTAAATGGGAGCCTTAGCCAGTTGTGAGGCAAGAGAGGTCATATAGCCCTATAGTCTGCAGAAAGGACTGTCCCCAAGAGGGTAGGAGCCTCACTGTCTGGTCCTCCATGTGTTATGAAAGGGCTCTGGGCTGGGCAATGGTGGCACACACCTTTAATCCCAGCATTTGGGAGGCAGAGGCAGGTGGATTTCTGAGTTTGAGGCCAGCCTGGTCTACAGAGTGAATTCCAAGATAGCCAGGGCTATACAGAGAAACCCTGTCTCGAAAACAAACCAAAAAAAGGAAAGAAAGAAGGGGCTCTGGAGCTACCCAATCTCCAACACAGGGGGCAGCACAGGGGGGCAACTTCTGCTACACAGCAAGTTTGAGGCCAGCCTGGGCTACAGAGTGAATTCCAAGATAGCCAGGGCTATACAGAGAAACCCTGTCTCGAAAACAAACCAAAAAAAGGAAAGAAAGAAGGGGCTCTGGAGCTACCCAATCTCCAACACAGGGGGCAGCACAGGGGGGCAGCTTCTGCTACACAGCAAGTTTGAGGCCAGCCTGGGCTACATAGCAAGTTCCAGGACAACCAGGACCACATAGAAAGATCCTGTCTTAACAAAAAAGAGGATGTGTGAGATGGCTCACCTGGCAAGGCTGTTTGCTGCCTAGCCTGAGTGCCAGAGTTGCATCTGCAGGAGTGAGCGTGGTGGTGGACAGAGGGAACCTGAAGGTTGACCTGTGCCTCCAAGCCTGCTCAGAGTGGTGCCCACACACACAGTAGATGTGTTCCACATCTGCGTCCATTGCCCAGAGCACATGCTGATGGCCCTCTCCATTTAAGCATGTGGTGTACTACTGGGTGTTCTCCATCTTCCCTGTGCTGAGGCTAGCCTGGATCCCAGCTTCTTCCTGCCCCAGTTTCCTGGGTGCAAAGAAGTACATTTTCCTCCACATTGCATTGCATTTATTAAGCATGTAGTACACCCAGCTGGTGCCCAGTAGAGGCTGCCTGGATTATGTGGCTTCCGTCCTTCTCTCTGTCATCTTGTTATGCTTGGACTCAAAGTGGGTAGGATCAGGATCGAGGCTGGGTACTGCTGGCCTTGTTCTGCTCATGCCTCCCCTCTACTCTCTCTTACAGAACAGCCACTCTGCACAGCGACCCACGATGGGGAGGAAAAAAATCCAGATCTCACGCATTCTAGACCAAAGGAACAGGCAGGTGAGTTCCCAGGTGACATCGCCATTACAGGGGGCGTGGCATTCCCGGCAGGGGCTCATCCAGGTCAAAGTCAAGTGGTCTTGCAGAGAAGTCTGAGTCCTGAAGCCACCTTGGGGAGTCTGAGTATGACAGAAAGCGTGGGTTCTGCTTCTGGGGCCCAATCTTCCTCTGAGAAGGGAACTGGACACTTGGGTGCAGTTGCAAACGCAGAGAAGTTTCCCAGGTTCCGATGGACACTGAAGCGGAGAAGCTTGCTCTGCAGTCCTTTAGGAACACCCTCCCGTAACGCCCTCACCCTGTCTCCGCTGTGGACAGGTGACTTTCACCAAGCGCAAGTTCGGGCTGATGAAGAAGGCCTACGAGCTGAGCGTGCTTTGTGACTGCGACATCGCGCTGATCATCTTCAACAGCGCGCAACGCCTCTTCCAGTACGCGAGCAGCGACATGGACCGGGTGCTGCTCAAATACACAGAGTACAGCGAGCCGCATGAGAGCCGCACGAATGCGGATATCTTACAGGTACCTGAAGCCGCCTGCAGTCTCCGGAACATCCCTGTTAGTTCCTGCTCCTTTCTCTGACACCATAGGGAAACTCAGTGGTTTTAGTCCCTGGGGTCTATGTGCAGCAGGCCACGCCCATCTGTATCTGCCTGTGCAGATTGGCTGGGGAAGGTCTTCTCTCCCAGGTACCTGAGAACCAAGTTCTAGGAGTCGGGTAAGGTCGGAGGGCCCACCCTGTCATCTCATCTGCTGTTTCCACAGACACTGAAGAGGAGGGGCGTGAGCCTTGATGGACCCGAGCTGGATATCGAGGAGGGGCCTGAGGGGCCTGGAGAGAAACTGCTGAGGACGCTGGGGGGTGACAGAGGCTCGGCTTCGCCCCCGCCCCGGATCTATGTAAGAGGACTTCTCTGTCCCTTCTTCAAACCCCCTCACACCCAAAACACTTCCAGTACAGAATTTGAGTTTGAGACTCTGGGAGTAGTGATAAAAGGCCAGACAGGGGAGCCACTGCGTGGAAGCCAGTCTTGTCCTGGGTGGGTGTGGAATGCCCTTTTAGGACCCGGGCTCCGAAGGGCAGTGACAGTTCAGCAAACAAGACTTCCTGCCGCAATTTCTCCGATGATCCTACTACACTCCACCCACGGTCTGCAGAGGGAGACCGCAGCCCTGAACGAGGCTATGCAGCTGAGATGGAGCCCACCCGGCAACCCCAGCCTTGGGTCTAGGCCTTAATGGAGACCCTCAAGACGTCTCCCTCTGCTTCATTCTCACCCCTCTCTATCTACAGCCCGTGGCCCCCGCAATGTCGGTCTCAGAGCTGTCATACCGGGTCCCTCCCGCCACTCCAGGCTGTGATCCTGGCGGGCTGGGGGAGGCCCCGTCTGTCCACAGCCGCCCACCTCACTTTCGACCCCCGGGTGAGCGTTTGGAGCATGAGAGATGGAGTGTGGGGAGGGCAGAAGGGCTCTAGACTCGATGAGTGATAGCCCCTCTCTCTTCCTGGGTCTTCACCTCCCCCCAGGCCTGGGACACCCCATCTTCTCTCCGAGCCACCTTGCGAGCAAGACGCCCCCACCCCTGTACCTGGCGACTGATGGGCGGAGGCCAGACCTGCCCCCTGGCCTGGTTGGTGCCCGAGGGGGACTGGGCACCTCGGTGAGAGTGGAGAGAGTTGGAAGAGGATGGAGGAGGAAGAGGAGGAGGGAGAGAGGGAGGGAGGGAAGAGAGAGAGAGAAGAAAGGAGGAGGCAGAGGTGGTCAGACCCGCCCTCAGTTTTCCCTCTTTGCTGTTCTCTCAGAGGAGCCTGTACAGCGGCCTGCAGAGTCCCGGTGCCCCGGGCCCCGCTCTGGGCAGCTTTGCCTTCCTACCATCAGGCTCCGCAGGTGCTCCCAACCCCGTCTGACTTGCATGCCCGTTGGGGGTCCCTCGCCCCAGCCCTGAGTCCGGGAGTGGGAGGGTTGGAGTACTGACAGGATCTCCGCTCAATCCAGCCTCTGCCCGCAGATTGCAGCCCGGGAGACTCAGCTCAGGTCTCCCTGCAGCCCTCGCCCTGGCCACCGACGAGGGACGCTGTGGACCCCGCACGGCCAGTGTGAGTTGGGCGCTCCCTGGCGGCCAGGAGCGAGACTCTCCTGGACCGGGCTGAGGGTGGGGCTGTGAGATTTAGAGGGGACTCCAGAACCCCGTGGCCTACAAGCTTTCTTATCTATCTTGTGGGTCTCTCCCCTTCCTGCCTCCCTTCCCTCATCTCTCCAGCAGTGCCCGCAGTCTGAGCGAGGAGGGTCCCCCGAGCCGAGGGGCCTCCCCTCCAACGCCTCCGGTCAGCATCAAGTCCGAGCGACTGTCTCCAGTCACTGGGACCTCTGGCGACTTCCCCAGGTCCTTCCCCTACCCGCTGCTCCTTGCCAGGCCCCTTGCAGAGCCGCTGCGTCCCTCAACCTCCCTGCGCCGCCTGACCCCTGACAGCTGGCCACGGTAGCGGTCCAAGAGACTCCTCCAGCCTCCACAGAGTTCCTTGCACCGCCAGGAAGGCGAGGGCACCCGATGTGCATCACTAATGAGGCCCTGTCCCTTCCTGGCGGCCACTGCATCAATAAAGCCCAAGGATTCGGGAGGACGCTGGGCAGCCCCTAGCTCAGAGCCTCCTGAGACCAGGATAGCCACACCCAATCTCCCCAAAGGTCTCCTTTTTGCCTACACTGACTGGTTTTGGGGTGCACACCACAGGAACGGATTCCAAGAGGGAATCCAGGTGGAGGGTGGGGTGACCCAAGAAGGAGCCACAGGCATCGCCACCAAGGGCGAACCAGGTGGTCTGAGCTGCTCCTGGAAATGTGAGTCTGGGAGGCCACAGCCCTGTCACCGTGGCGGGTGAGAGCGCGAGTGAGAGTGGGTTGCCTGTGGTGTCCAGGAGTTTTAGGACAGCCTGGGACAGAGAAGACAGAAAAGTAACAGGAGGCCACTCCAAAATGGCTCAGGGGTGAAGGCGCTGGCTGCCAATCCTGTTGACCTTAGTTCTATTGCTGGAAATTCTACTGGTGGGAGGAAAGAATGGGCTGCCTCCAAGTTGTCCTTTGACCTCTCTATGTGCAGGTGCCTCCCCCACCCCATACAAAGGAACAGATAAATATATAAATGGGGAGGGGGAGAGGGAAGGGTCAATGGTAAGAGAGCTTGCTGTACAAGCATCAAGATTTGAGTTTGAGCCGGGCAGTGGTGGCGCATGCCTTTAATCCCGCGCTTGGGAGGCAGAGGCAGGCAGATCTCTGAGTTCGAGGCCAGCCTGGTTGTCTTAGTCAGGGTTTCTATTCCTGCACAAACATCATGACCATGAAGCAAGTTGGGGAGGAAAGGGTTTATTCAGCTTACACTTCCACATGGCTGTTTATCACCAGAGGAAGTCAGGACTGGAACTCAAGCAGGTCAGGAAGCAGGAGCTGACGCAGAGGCCATGGAGAGATGTTCCTTGCTGGCTTGCTTCCTCCTGGCTTGCTCAGCCTGCTCTCTTATAGAACCCAAGACTTCCAGCCCAGAGATGGCACCACCCACAAGGGGCCCTACCCCCTTGATCACTAATTGAGAAAATGCCCCACAGCTGAGTCTCATGGAGGCACTTCCCCAACTGAAGCTCACTTCTCGGGTGATAACTCCAGCCTGTGTCAAGTTGACACACAAAACTAGCCAGTACACTGGTCTACAGAGTGAGTTGCAGGACAGCCAGGGCTACACAGAGAAACCCTGTCTCGAAAAACAAGCAAAAACAAACAAAACCCAAAAACAAAAAAGATCTGAGTTTGAATCTCCAGCATTCACATAAAAGCCAGCTATGGTCTGGATGCCTGCAACCACAGTGCTGAGGCTGAGGCTTAAACGTAAAAACAATGAGAGGGCGGAGCCAGGGCTTTGGGGCTGCAGAGATGGCTCAGAGGGTGCGGTGCTGGTTATGTGATCATGTGACTAGGGTCCAGCCCCCAGTGCCCTGGCCACAAGCCCAGGGTTCCACGGACACTGTTAACTCTGCTGGAGGTCTGCTGGCTGCTACTCTAGCCTAGGAAGTTCAGCCTCCAGTTGAGGCAGAGTCCCTGCCTCAAAGGGGACACCTGATGTCCTCCCATAGCTTCTGCCAGGGAGCAGGCAGGTATAATGGGGAGCTCACATACATGCTCACCTAAATGGTTATTGCACATAAATTGCCTTTTAGTTTTAGAGGGGTTGGGGTGGAGTCCCCTAGGGCAAGATGGCTCTGCTGGTGGGAAAAGCATTTGCCAGCTCAGAGTTCAACCCCAGGAGGAAATGCACGTGGCAGAAGGAGGAAACGGAGACCTCCTATGTTGTCCACTTGTGGCATCACCATACCTTTCCCCAGTACACAGGTCAGCGTTTCTCAACTGGTGGGCCACTAAAGATCATTGGAAAACACAGATATTTGCATTGCAATTCATAACAATAGCAAAATGACAGTTAGAAATGGCAACAGAAATTAATGTTACGGTTGGGGGCTCACCACAACATAAGGAACTGTATTAAAGGGGACTCCTAGCATTAGGAAGGCCAAGAACCACTGACGCAAGTCAATGTAAAAACAAGATTTTAAAAGTGGGTTTCTAGGCTCAGGCCTCCTGGTCTCCAATATGCACACCTTATTCTGGAGCAGGAGGGAGCAAGGTTGCTTGTGTGCTTGTGTGGCACTCAAAGGGCCTCTGAAACTCAGTAAACATCTTTTGCCCTCCCCTAGCTGGGTGCCTCAGACACCACTGGGGTTGGGGGCAGGGGGTTGACTGTGGCCACTAAGGAGGCCATTCAGGTCCAAGACTAAGAAACAGGGTCAGTGAGCACTCAACACTGAAGCCAGGTTGTGAGGCCCAAAGGGACCAGGGAGAGGCCTCAGGGTTCTAGAATGATCCTCAGGGCTTCCACAGCCCAGACATTGAGCCAGTAGGGCATGAGGAGGTTTCTGAAAAAAAAAAAAAAAAAAAAAACAGACCTGGGAGGTGCAGAGTGGTGTCCTACATCTTTACTCAGCAGACGAAGGTGGCAGATTTCTGAGTTAGAGGGCAGCCTGGTGTACATTAAGATCTTACTCTGGGCCAGGCAGTGGTGGCACAAGCCTTTAATCCCAGCACTTGGGAGGTAGAGGCCTGCAGATTTCTGAGTTGGAGGCCAGCCTGGTCTACAGAGTGAGTTCCAAGACAGCCAGGGCTACACAGAGAAACCCTGTCTCAAGAAAAAAAAAAAGATCTTACACTGGATTACATAGCAAGACCATATCTGACAAAGACACCACACTAGATAGAGATCAAGCCAGGCCAGGCTAGGCCAGGAACCTGGAGGCAGGAGCTGATGCAGAGGCTGTGTAGGAGTGGCTGGCTCAGGCACTTTTCTTCTTTTCCTTTTCCATTTTCTTTTTGTATTTCCAAGGCAGGGTTTCTCTGTGTAATAGCTCTAGGTGCCTGAAATTCAATTTTTAGACCAGGCTGGCCTCAAACTCACAGAGAACTGCCTGCCTCTGCATCCAGAGTGCTAGGATTAAAGACATGGGCCACTATACCTAGCTTTAGAACCCAGGACCACCAGCCCAGGGACGGCACCACCTGTCTTAGGCTGGGTCCTCCCACATCTATCGCTAGCTTTAAAAATGCCCTACGTGCTTGCCCACAGCTCAGTCTCATGGATGTATTTCTCAATCGACATTCCCCTCTCTCAGACAACGTTAGCTGTGTCAAGTTGACATATAACTCCAGCACGCTGGACTACACCAGACCAGACCATGAATGAGACCAAGATGGCTCCGAGACCAAAGCAGCCGTACCTCAAACATGGACAGGAGCTTGAAAAAAGCCAGGCATGGTGTAGCAAGTTTGTAACTCCAGCCCTGGGACGCAGGGACATCCACCTTCTGTCAACAGGACATTTTGAGTCCAGAGGGTCAAAGTCACTATGAATTACCTGACAACGACATCTGCGTAGATTCATACACAATGATGAGCTCGTCACAGAGGCAACACAGTCAATTGTATGGACAGCGTCCGATGAGCATGTGCCCCAAAAGGCAGCCAGACACCCAGGCCTCTCCAGGACTTAACCAAAATAAGAGCTGCCCCTCCCTCCCTCCCTCCAAGCCACCCGGGGAAGACTGTAGGGTCCTAAGGTGACAGTTCTTGTTCACGATTTATTTGAAGCTGAGGTTGTTGTACCTCATGCTTTTGTTTGGAAAACAAAACAAAAACAAAAAGAGGCCTGCCAGCTCAGGACGCTCTCGGGTTCATAGCCCCCCCCAGCCCCCCAAGTGCTGGATTCCATGTGAGCCCCACCACCCTACCTTGTGGGTCTAACTCTAGCATTTTCTATTCCATGAGCCCAAGTCTTCCCTTTGCTGTTTGAGCCTCACAATGCATCCCTTGCTGGCCAGGAACTCATTATGAAGATCAGGCTAGCTCCAAACTAACAAAAATGACTTTGCTCTGTCTTGCTAGTGCAGGAGTTAGAGATGTGAACCACCAAGGCCAGGTAGCACCCTCTTTTGAAAATTTAACTATTACTATTAGTCCATGAGAGCAAGTGTTTAATGCGTGAGTGGCATGAAGGTCAGAGGTCAACCTGCAGGCATGGTTCTCCCTTCCACCATGTGGGTCCTAGGGGTGGAACTCGGGCCCTCATCATGGAAAAAACTCTTTGCCCAAAGAAACACCTCATCAACCTATCAACCTACCAGGTGTTCCTTCCTGGTTTCTAAATTTTTGGGGTTTTGCTTGCTTGTTTGTTTTGTGTTTTGTTTTTGGCTCAGAGAAGTGACACGCACACACACAGACATCCAGGCTACTCTCCGAATTGGGGTGAGGGTGTAGTGAGCTGGGGAGGTCGCTCCTACAACACAGGTGTTGCCTTTGCACAAACGGGCTCCATACCCAGCAATGAGAAAACTGACCAGACATGGTGAAACACTTCTGTCACTTGAGCATTTTAGAGCTGGAGGCAGGAGGATCAGAACCTCAAGGTCATCCTTGTCTACACAGTGAAGTTCAGACCCTGCTAAAACCAAACAGGGCTAGCGAGCCTGCTCGGCACGTTGAGGCTTTTTCCGTGAAGCCTGAGTTTGATCCCCTGGGGCCCACATGATAGCAGGAGAGAACCGACTGGAGGAAGTTATCCTGTACACACACACACACACACACACACACACACACACACACACACACGCATAGTAAGAAACATGCTCCCCCTCTCGCCCAAGGGAAAACAAAAGTTAGTTAGTTGATTAGGAGTGAGCACTGCTTTTGCAGGGAACCTAAGGTCAGTCTAAGCCCTCCTCTCAGTGTATAAACAACCACATATATCTTCAGGTTCAAGGAATCTGGCCCTCTCCTCTAGGACTGCAGCCCCGAGCACATACCCACAAAATACAGACATACACTAGAAAATAAAACGAACCGGGTAGTGGTGGCACAGGCCTTTTTTAAATCCCCAGTACTCAGGAGGCAGAGGCAGGTAGATCACTGACTTTGAAGCCAGCGGGGTCTACAGAGTGAGTTTCAGGAGAGACCAGCAGAAGTTACACAGGGACTCTGTCACAC
>JADRCD010187230.1:0-11231 GCA_019843815.1 Montemys delectorum | reverse complement strand
GGGGGGGAGAGGGAGAGGGAGAGGGAGAGAGGGGAGGGGGGAAATGGAATCATATAATGATATAAGGAAGGGAAAGAAAGATGGAAAGAGAATAAGGAAGAACTGGAAGGGAAGATTCAAACCCAATATATTATATACGTACATAAACCTTAAATAAAGTGCTAAAAGATTCATCCTCATGTATGAATTATACCTTTTGCTTTTCCATACATTTGTGCCACTGATCTGATCTCTTTGTTCTCCGTACTTTCTAAAAATATAAGACTCACAGCTACAGGGATGAAATTTAATATGAAGGTAAAATATTTTTCTAAGTATACATGCAGCTATGAGCTCAATTCCCAGCCTGGCCAAAAATCAAAGATTATCAAGGAGAATATGGACTGTGTCCATTTTCTAGTTATGTGTTTAATATCTACACATGGAGAAATCCCAGAATGTGTTCAGTGAAGGACTTGGTAAGAACAAGTAATTGTGTGGCTGAAGCAATGATTTTGGTTGAATGTATGTAAACAATAGTGTTGTGTCAACAATCTATTATTAATCTTCTTTCAAACATTTTACATATAGACTGAAGCTGGTGTGCTAGGTTGAAATATATGAAATTAGACTAATCAGTTTATTGACTTCAGACAGAACAAAGCTTTGGTAAAATTAACTGCATCTACTCTGTAAAGGATGAAATAGAAATGTCAAGCATGTCAGTTGAGATAATTCATTTATTTTATAACACTGGTATGTTACATGAATTTTAATTTGAATAACCTGAGGTTCAGGTCATCTATTCATTTAGACTACATTGATATCTGGTGAAATATCAACTGAGACAAAGAAATTTCACATACTTGAAGAGAATTTCTAAGTACTAACTGAGGACCATAGCACTGTGGTTCTTTGGCAAACACTGAAACAAATAAACAACCATTTTGAGAGTAAAAAAAAAAAAACATGCTTCTCAAAAACTAATATTTTATGTAATATTTTGTAAGTACTGTCAGGACTAATACAGTAGAAGCTGGAGAAAAGGCATTACATGATTTCCCAGTCATAATATGGCACAGAATCAACATAAACACACACACACACACACACACACACACACACACACACACACACATGCACAAGAGCTATACTGATGATTCTGAGTAAAAAAAAATAGCACACAACTGTGGAATAGCTTCAACATAGAAATATATACAAATTGTTCTTTTATTTTGCATTTCTGTTAAGTACATCTGCACAGCAGCTACAATCTAGAAATATTGAGGAGAGAAAGGATTTTAACAGTTCTGACTAGAAAGAGGGCAGATCAGAAATTTTCTTTCTCTAGGAAGTCAACTTCAAATTTACTGAGCAATTAGTCTTAAAAGAGCACAAGATTAAAACAGTAAAAATGTATAATTTATGGCTATTTAAACTGGTATTGTTTTAGAAATATCAAAACATTGAAATAACTAAAATGTGAGAGAGCTTTTTGACACTGTCAAAAAGACCCAGTCAAAAAGAGAGGAAAAAAATGTGTTATCAAGAAAAATACAACCATCATTGTTAATGATCAGCAGCTATATGTGGAGCAAAGCACAAGCTTCTCTGTAGTAACAGACAGGGCTATTAATGGTTTATTGATTGAGTGGCCTGGTGAATCTAGAAAGAGAACTTTTTGATGTCCTTATAAGCTAAATAGGATTTATGTCTACACATCATTTGAAGGGACTCTCGGGAGGAGATGGGGATATTCTTGAACACAAGAGAAGGAAAACAACTATAAGCACAGATAACTGATGAGGACCCCAATGTTGACATATATAAAGGAAATGAGTGGAGAAGACAGTTCGAAGTGAATATTAGGAAGCCAAAGATGAAAACAAAGTACATGTCAAAAGTCATAAACTTTATAATATTGTCTGGTTGTTTAACTTTCTCCTTAATAAAGTTAACCAGAAACAGGTTTAGGTGGAGACCATGAATGACTGAGTTTTTGACTATACTTTTCCACATAAAACTACTGAAACTTCAGAGTACTCAGTGATTTGCTGTTTAGAGTAGAAGCTCGATTTCACAAGCCAAGAATGAATTAAATGGTCCATCAAAGATGGACTGTAAAGTGGGGAAGCCTGAAAGTAGACAGGAATCCAACTGAAATAAGTATGAAATTCATAACTCAGGAGATGGCTTAATTGATGAGGTATTTGTCATCTACAGAGGAGCATCAAATCCTCAGAACCTATGTAAATGCCAAATGATATAGTGAACCATATGTAGCCTCAACATTTGGGATATAGAAACGGGAACATCAGGTCATGATGGCTAGTTTGAATAGTTACTAGGTGATATTTGGATTCAACTGAGACCCTTCTTAAGCATCTAAGTTTGAAAGTGGTAGAGGAGGTCATACGGCAATTACTCTTGGCCTCACCATACACACATATACATGTACCCCTCACTCTTGAGTGTGATAGTAATGATGGTCGTCAACTTGACATATCTACAGAGAATCTCAGCTGAGGAATTTCCTCCATCATATCAGTAAGTCTGCACACCTCCTTTTAATTAAATTATTTTATTTATTTATATTCTAAATGTTGCCCCATTCCCAGTCCCCCACCTTCCAGAGTTCTTCAGCACATTCACCCTCTGCTTTACCTCTGAGAGAGTGCTTCCCTACCCATCCACCGACCCAACCTTCTCACCCTCCCTGAATCCCCCTTCCCCAAGCATTGAGTCTCTACAGGATTAGGTACACCCTCTCCTACTGAGGCCAGACAAGTCAGTCCTATGCAACATGCTCTTTTGTTAGTGGCTTAGTCTCTGCGAGTTCTGAAGGGTCTAGGTTAGTTGATATCTTCTTCCTATTGGGATGCCATCCCCTTAATCTCCTTCCATCCTTCCCTAACTCATCCATAGGGGTCCCCAACCTCAGTCCAATGGTTGGCTGCAATTATCTGCATCTGTCTCATTCAGCTGCTGGTAGAGTTTCTCAGAGGACAGTAATGCTAGGCTCCTATCTGCAAGTACAATATGGCATCAGTAATAATGTCATAGCTTAATTCAGACTCATGGAATGGATCCCAAGTTGGGCTGGTCAGTGGATGACCTTTTCTTCAGTCTTGGTTCCATTTTGACCATGCATTTCCTTTAGACAGGAACATTTCTTAGACAAAAGTTTTGAATGTAGGTTGGTGGGCCTATCACTATGCTATGGCCACTGTCTATCTACTGGAGGTGGTCTGTTCAGGTTTCATGTCTCAGCTGTTGGGCATTTCAGCTAAGATCATTCCCATTTAGTCCTGGGAGTCTCAAATCCCAGATCTCTAGGACTTTTACGAAATTATTTCCATCAGATATGGACCACTTTCTAAAGGCATTACACACTTCAAAACATGATGAGACATGAGTGGTCAAATCATGAGCCTATGAAGGACATTTAGAGTCAAACCATAGTATTTGAGTACAAAATGTTTGAAAGAAATTAGAGAAGTTGACAAATAGACTATCTTGTCATAGTCATATTATTCAGTATTAGGAAGGAACAGGGCTCTATTACATAATCCAGTTTTCTGATAGCTTTCACTGAAAATTATGTAATTATTTTTCTCATTGTAAAAGCTGTACAAAATTGCAGTTTAGATCATATTCTATATTAAAATTGTTGGGTTTATTTATTTGATAATGACTGATTTCAACATACATTTACATTATTATTTAAATTCACTTAAAATTAATCCTAGTATGGCTAATTTTAGAAACTTTTTTCCTAGGAACAAACTGTCCTTGAATAAAACATTCTTCTACTGTAGTAAGGTTTTTTTTTTTTTGAGTTCAACAATCATTTTTATATCTAAGAGGTAAATTTTAATAATTAGAGCTTTCTAAATGTGGATTTCAACTTCCCAACATTTCAAATATAAGATAGTATGTTCAATTTGGTATGGAACTTCTGACCAACCTACCTTCATCTCCTATGTGTTAGAATTACAAACATATACAATTACAGTAAATTTTCATAGTATAGGGAGTAAATAAAGTACCTTATACATGCTAGGCAAGCACTCTACCAACTAAGTTATATCATGAACATGTGTGTTTTTGTTTCATATTCTGTTATAAAGTATGTATTCACAAACAAATGATATCATAGTGCAGGTATCAGTTTTCAGATTTGGGTGAGTTTATCTGTGGGCTTCCCTAAAACTGCTGAGATATCAGTAACACAATTGAAAAAAAAAAGAATTTTATGAAGAGGTTAGAAATATGAGTCTGCTAAAATATTCTACAAATGAAGGATAGTGTAGCCAAACTATTACTTGATGAAAAAATCAACATGGTACAGCATAGATCTTTCCACATGTCTAAAGTCTTAGATTAAAAGAATAACCATTTAATTCTATTCTATCTAGGATTTCTTGAAAATATTTCCATATGAAATGCTATTTCACTTTTTCCCTCACTGACTATCAACTAATGTCCCGTGATAAAGTAAGTTATGAATTAACCCATGTTAATTAGGGGAAAGACACTAGACTATTAGACAGATGACAAATTAGACTGACAAGGAAGCTAATATGCTCTGTAAAACATAACTGGAAGAGGTAAATCATGTTTAAAAATAAAATTTTACTTAATAACAGTGCTATCAATATGCAGACTTCACCTAAATGCCTTATTGTTTTGCTTATATTTGATGCACAAGAATACAGCCCACATGAAAGAGGCAATTTAAAAAGTTTTATGCATGTCTATCATAATTCTATCTTTGTATTCGTTTCTCTAAGAATAAAATAAAGTTCCTTTTAAGAGTGTCAAGTTTCCCTACCTTTAAAAGTTTAGGCCTAAATAAAACCAGTAATCATTTTTTTGTTCTTAAAATGCAAAATAAACTAGTATGAAAAGGCAAGAGTTGAAGTATAAATTTCCATTGGCATAAAAATATACCTTCGTGCATCTGATATGAAAATAAATAACTCAGATGGGTTATCAGGGTATGTGTCTTCAGAGAGTTCTGTATTTATTATGAAAAAAGAAACACTGAGATAGAAGGTTTGTTTTAGGCACTGAGTCTGTGGCTTCATGCCATAATCACCTTTGAAATACATATATGCATGAGTATATGTCTATCAAGCCCCTGATGGACATGAGAGAAAGTATGACCACAATTATAAAAATTGTAAATACTCTTAAAACCAGTTTGGTGGGAGAAGAGAATCCCCACCAGAACTCCCTATGAGTTTTATTAATTGTATAATAACTGAACATAGGACATATCAATTATCCCCAAATATCAATTAACACATAAATTATTCTGTACTGAAGAATAACTGATTATAGACTTAGTATTGTTTTGTTCTATATGGGTTCAGTTTGGGTTTGTGAGACAGAGAGTCTTCTTCATTAGGCTTGATTATCTAGAAGCCTGTCATTTGGTCAAGGCTGGTGTTGATCTCATAAGAATTTTCCTGTCTCAGCCTCCCAAGCAATGGTAATACAGATATAAGCTTCCATATTTTCTCTTGCTGTATGCTTTGACTGAGAAAATAAGTATTTTTTTTTAATGTCTGATAGACTGAGAAATGTGAAGAAGAGAAAAAATTCAAATGTGGCAGTAAGAATGTTAGATTTTTAAGACGGAATTTATAAAAAAGAGAGAACTGTAAGTATAGCCCCGTCCTTTCATGGTAAGAAGATCCCAAGAAGTAGCTAGTATATATACCAAATACCTTCCTTACCATTTGATAAGAAGCACCAGAAGTCGTAGTGGACCAAAGTAATAAATTGTGTTTGTAACCTCAGCACCTGGTAGATGTAAACGGTCATTGACTTGATATAAAAATGGTAAGACTATACTTCTTACCACTTCACTCAAATTATATTGGTAGTTTTTGGTAGATGATTTAATTAATTAAAGTGCAGAACTCAGTAAAGTAGGATGTGATCTTCAATGGCTGAGAAATCAATATGCCCTAATCTTCCCTCAACCCCATTCTTCAAACATTGTATTTCCCTGCCACAGATAAGCCAAGAGTAGGAGTGCCTTAGTCTAACAGATGACTTGCATTTTCCTCTTCATTGACACAAAGAAAAATCTTTTTACCAGCTCCTTTGAACAGAGATAGAAGTCATGCTTCTGCATGGAGGCCAAAAGGATGTAAGCCTACTTCTTATAGTCTAGCGAGAGTGAGATACATTTTGATTATATTCTGTTGGGTAATAATTTTGTAAGTCATGTGTCTAAGACAAAGGAGTTTCAAGAAGGAACAGGCATGGACTCCTTAGCTACTTAGTAAAGATAATCTGCTAAGAAGCTCCTGATACCTAGTGACTTCTGTCATGGACAATAAACATCTGTTGATTTATATCACTTGAGTTTAAAAATCATTTATCATGCCTATTAACTACTATTAGGAATTCATTGTTAAATGACATGATGATAGTCATAGACTTCTTATGAGTCTATTCAATAATAACCTTTTCAACTTACCAGACCTGTTTACAAAGTGTGTGTGTGTGTGTGTGTGTGTGTGTGTGTGTGTGTACCTCAGGCACCATTGCTCATGAGGACCATTGCACCTATTTGGAGACAGGGTTATGCCCTGGCCTTCAATTCGCTATGCAGGTGAGACTGGCTACCCTGGGTCCTACTGTCCCACCTATATCTGCATCCCTGGTGCTAGAATTACAATGTGCATTATCACACCTGACATTTTCACATACATTCTAAGGATTGAACTCAAGTCTTCATGGTTGCTTTGCAAGAACTTTACAGAATTAACTGTCTCCTCAGCTTCACATGCTGATTTTGAAAATATAACAGCGTAAAACCTTCATTTTCTTTCCCCAGTCCAATTGATCAATAAGGACATTGGTATTATTCATCTGAGTAGACAAGTATCTGAAGAGCAGGCCACGAAGTCCAAGTTTGATAGTAGAAGGGTCGTGGCCAGTAGCCCTCAAAACATGTATGAGTTCACTTGTGGAAATAAAATCAAAACCAGTATGACTTTTGCAGAAAACTGGTTGAGCAAATATCCATACTTAATGACATGCAAATTTGCTCCCTGAAGTATGTATTAAAGCAATTTCTAAGCACTCCTTTTTCTATCTACTGTTCCCATATATATTTTTTTTGCTGAGTTTGTAGCTCAGTGACATAATGCTTGTTCTAGGTACCATTCCCATCACATGTATATATCATTCCTAGTATCTTATGCTAAGTGATATACTATGACTTATATTCTCATTCAAACCAAAAGTAATCATAGATGGTTTCTACTGTGAAGTCTTTTGTTATCATGCTTAATCCCAGAGGGGATAATGTCATAACATATTAGAAAGTACCCGTTAAGATGTTCCATCATGTAATAAGGACACATGCTCCACCATGTTCATAGCAGCCTTATTTATAATAGCCAGAAACTGGAAACAACCCAAATGTCCCTCAACAGAGGAATGGATACAGAAAGTGTGGTACATCTACACAATGGAGTACTACTCAGCTATAAAAAACAATGAATTTATGAAATTCTTAGGGAAATGGATGGATCTGAAGAGTATCATCCTGAGTGAGGTAACCCAATCACAAAAGATCACACATGGTATACATTCTCTGATAAGTGGTTATTAGCCCAGAAGTTTAGAATATAGGAAGAATGACCAACAAACCACAAGAAACTTAAGAAGAAGGAAGACTAAAAGGTGGACATTTCATTCCTTCTTAAAAAGGGGAACCAAACACACACAGAAGGAGTGGCAGAGATTAACTATGGAGCAGAGACTGAGGGAAGGACAAGCATATAGCTATCTCCTGAGAGGCTCTGACAATACCTGACTAATACAGATGTAGAGGCTCACAACCATTCATTGAACTGAGTACACTGTTCCCAGTGAAGGAGTTAGAGAAGGGTTCTATGGAGCTGAAGGGTTTGCAGCCCCTTAGGACGAACAACAATTACTAACTAGTACCCTCAGAGCTCCCAGGGACCCAACCACCAATCAAGGACGATACAGGGTGGGACTGAATGTTCTGGCAGCATGTGTATAGTAGAGGATTGCAAATTCGATCATCAATAGGAGGAAAGGACCTCGGCCTTGTGAAGGTTCTGTGCCCCAGTGTAGGGGAATGCCAGGGCCAAGAAGTGGGAGAGGGTGGGTGGCAGGCATGGGGAGGGGGGAGGCAAAAGGAGTTTGTTCTTGTTGTTCTTGTTTGTTTGTTTGTTTTTTGGAAGGGAACCTGGGAAAGGGAAAATTTAAATGTAAATAAAGAAAATATCTTAAAAAAAAATATTGTGTTATCCACCTCCACTTTCTGGTATCATGAAGAACAGATAACATCTATTTTGACCTGCATGATGATTAATATACTTTTATTTTTTAACCAGTTTTTACTTTTAATGATAATATAATTCCTTAAGTAAATAAGATATATTATACTTAGGAAATAAATACACAAAAGTAAAACAAAAAAAAAAGTGCCATAATTAACATTGGAAGGAAGACTGATGGCATATGTATCACTCTGATCTAAGCCCTTTTTTCATTATACAGAATGAAATTCTCAATTGTCAGTTACTTACACACTGAAAGATGTTCACAACTTATTGCTACAACAAACTGGACTAAAATCGCTGAGTCTTCAATTTGGACAAATCATAACCTATTGCTTATAAAGACAAAGAAATAAAAAGATCTCAGATCTATCCTGAAGAACCTCAAAGAAGAATATTGAAGTTATTCATGATGAGTAATTGACATAGAATAATTAGAGGATCAAAATTCTTGGTTTGATTTATAGTGTGCCTGAGAAATAGAATGCAAAGACAATAGTATTGATAAAGTTTTAGAGTTCAGTGATTAGGATTATTTTTACAATAACAGCCTCAAGAGGCAGCAGGCTCAGCAGCTAGAAATATATACTTCATTGGACAGCTGTATGAGCTTGATCCTTTCTAAAATTTTCCTTAGCCTCTGAGTTCCATTGCCATTTCATGAAAGGCAGCATAGTAAGTTGGAGGTCAAGTTATCCTCTGTCAATAAGAAGGATGATTTAATATACTTAGTAAGCTACCTGCTGGGCTGCTATGTAAGGTCATAAGACTTGAATCATGAAAAGATTTAATGAGTTGGGCAACTTCCTTTCCTGAAAATATGTGCAAGACAGATGATAAATGGTCCTGAATTATAATATATGGTATTCAGCCTGAATTCTAAGTGCCTAGGAGCTGGGGCAGAAACAATTGGCAAAAGGCATTTTGACTTCCCCATGTAGCAATGTATCTCTGACTCCTGAGGCACTCATTGGAGCAGTCAGACCACAAGATGTATCTCTAATTTCTGAAAAAATATAGTTCTAGCTAGAGCTAATGGAAATATGATCGTAATAGGTATCTCAAGTTTCTCATTAGACTGTGGTTGTGAAATTTCATGTGCGAGAGTCAATAGAAAAGCTCATCCCTTTAGACAGGATTCTTTGTATCTGAACAGTCTTGACACTGTCTTTGTGTTCTAATAAAGGATCCTGCGGCAGGGAGAAGGACAATGCATTCTATCATTCAGGGTATGAGAGTGGACAGAGAATCACATGAGAGAGGGTGGCCAGACAGATGTGCTATTCCTGGTGCTGGCATCAACTCAAAGGATTACCTTGGCTAAACCATTTAACCTCATTGAACCTCAGTTTTCACATTGGTGATATGAAAGAAAGGACATTTGTGCCTCTGCTCCTTCTCAGGGCTGTTGGAAAATTAAACTAAACAAGTGGAAGCCGTGGGCTGCAGTGCATCAAGAGTAGGAAAAAGAAAAAGACATCATCTAACTACAGTGTGTTCTCCTTAATGCTCTTCACTACCAAAGGTGAAGACAACCTTGTGAAAGACCCACATAAGCTGAGTGCTCTTCTGGGAACAAAGCCTCATTTAGTTTCACTGAATTCAAAAGGGAGCCATTACCTTGGAAACTGCCCTATGAATCAGTGTTAGGACAGAGAGGAACCAGAAGTCCCAACCACAGTTCCAAACACAGATTTTGTGTGTGTGTATTTGTGTGTTT
Organism: Montemys delectorum; assembly: GCA_019843815.1. Taxonomy (NCBI): domain Eukaryota; kingdom Metazoa; phylum Chordata; class Mammalia; order Rodentia; family Muridae; genus Montemys; species Montemys delectorum. The sequence continues at coordinate 1,193 of JADRCD010187230.1, read as the reverse complement.
GGGCATGCTAGCATGTGTGGAGAGACACACTGGGGCCAGATGACAAGATTAGGGCTTTTTTTTCATCACCTTTTGTTATCTGAAACACGATCGATCTCTCCTTTGCCTGTAGCTCACACAGTCACAAACTGACAGGCCAGTGAATCTCAGGGGCAACCCTAAATATTTCTCCAAGGAACCAGGATTACAAATTTATCACCACACCCTAATGTTTTTAAAAACACAGATTCTGATGAACAAATTCAGGTCTTTAGGTTTGCAAGCACTCAAACAACTGAGCAGTCTACTCATTCCCCCCTTCTCCCTCTCCTTTCCCTCTCTCCTTCCAAATATATGCTTGATATACTACAGTCAGAGAACTACACTATATATACATACATATAGAGTTTATTTATACATATATATGAAAATATACTAGTAAGAAAGTAGAGGAAAAAGTAATGCCACGCATAATGTCACGCATGTTTGATCAGAAGATCAAGCATTTAAACCTTCTGGAAATTCAAAAGAAAAGAGAGTGAAACGAAGTCAGAGATAGAGATAGAGAGAAAGAGAGAGAGAGAGAGGGAGAGAGAGAGAGAGAGAGAGAGAGAGAGAGAGAGAGAGAGAGCTTGCTTTTGATCTAGTTAGAACATTTCTAGGTAAAATCACAAGTAATGAAGTCAACACACAAGAGATAACATTGTTTAGTTGCATACAGCATTTATAGGGATAGGCAAAGTATGGAGGTAGCCTAGGTATGCACACACAGTCAAGTAGACACAAAAATTATACTTAAGTAATATGTAATATCTACCAGCATTATTCAACTATAAGCATAATTTCAGGAAAATGGATGAAAATAAGAAAAATACAAACAACAATATGAACTAACTAGTACCCTCAGAGCTCCCAGGAACTAAAACACCAACCAAGGAGTACACATGGTGGGACTAAAGGCTCCAGCAGCATATGTATAGCAGAAGATGGCCAAGTCGGTCATCAATGGGAGGAGAGGCTCTTGGCCCTGTGACAATTCTATGCCCCAGTGTAGAGGAATGCCAGGGCCAGTAAGCAGGAAGGGGTAGCGTGGTAAGCAGTGGGGAGGGGGAGGGAACAGGGGTTTGTTTTATTTTATTTTTATTTTTTTCATTTTGGAGGGGAAACTGGGAAAGGACATATTGTAAATAACGCAGACAACTAATAATAAAAAA
>JADRCD010187229.1:0-14119 GCA_019843815.1 Montemys delectorum | reverse complement strand
CAAAACAAAACAAAACAAAAAAAAAAAAAAGAGGAAGTTACCAAGAGAAAACAAAGGCACCGCTGTTGTTCTGTAAGTCATTCAGAGTGAGTCAGCTCAAAACTGGTTTTACTGGCAAACACGACAATGTTCTTGGTTGGAGCAGCTTGCAAGAGAACTCAAATCTGTAAAGCGCATGTTTGTCTGACAATTGCAATGTGAGGACGTGAGACTCTTCTGTGCCTTCTCTCCATCATGACTTCCACACCAGCATGAGGCGCTGGATTTTAAGATAATGTTTTTGGCAAACTCAGGGCATTTGGGCTTCTGAAATATTTCATGGACTTACTCCCTTCCCCCTAAGAAATTATTCTTATGGAAAATTGCTTTTTTGTATTTTTTTTAGGCAGAGCAGGACCTTTTGTACTTAGTGCCACTATGGTGCTATGGGTGTGTCTGACATAACTTTCACTATTCCTGTGAACACTCTGGGCCTATGCTGCGACTCTCTCACAATACTGTCAATTCCAAATTGTATGGACATTTGACAGAGTATTCCATTCTCGTTTGTAAAATGTAACTTCAAGCTCTTTATTATTTTGTTTTGTTCTATTGCTTTATGGAAATGTTTAATCCTTCCCCATACCCAGACTTCTCTAGCTTATCTGTATAAAGAAATAGTGACCCTCGAGACAGTACTCTGGCCTCATTTTCTATTTTACAATTAAATAACTTTCTTTTTTTATTGATTTAAAAGTTTTATTGCATTACGATGAGAAAAGATACTTTTTTTTTTTTTTTTATGTGTATGAGTATACTGTAGCTGTACAAATGGCCACTCGCTCCGGCCCCGCTCTGGCATAATACACTGTAGCTGTCTTCAGATGCACCAGAAGAGGGCATCAAATCTCATTACAGGTAATTGTGAGCCATCATGTAGTTGCTGGGATCTGAACTCAGGACCTTCGGAAGAGCAGACAGTGCTCTTACCCACTGAGCCACCTCCCCAGCCCTACATGATTTCAATTTATCTGAATTTGTTAACGTTTAAAAACATATTTTAAGTAAATAGAATTAAATCACATTCTTGTTTCCCTTTTGTACCCCAACTCCTCCCAGAGACCCCCCCTTCAATACCTACAATACCTTTTTTGTCATATTCTTTAAAATTTAAAAAATATTATAACAATAAAAATGAGTATTATAAAAGTTGTTTGATAGAAAACAACAATCAATTTATCAGTCTTATGTAGATGCTTATCTACAGTAATACTGAAAATACATCTATTTTTCTCCACATAAATTTTAAATAACTCCAAACATATTAACTATATATTTTAAAATAATACATCACTACTAGTATTTTTTTAAATGAACATAAATATAAGAAGTCTTTTTGTTTGTTTGTTTGTTTGTTCGTTTGTTTTGTATTTAGTAGAGTTTAAAATTTTTGCTCTTACTGTGATACAAGCCCAAAATAAGAACAATTTTTAGACATTGGATTTCATTGTAATAAGGCTGTACTTAAATGACCCTCACATCACCAAAGGATTTTACCTCCATTGTAGCTAAGCTGAGATTTGACAGTTCTGCTGCACCAAGAAATGAATTATAGGCAGGAATTTAGATACAGACTTCTTGCTATGGTCAAAGCTAATTGACTTTATTCTCAGGCCACAGAGAACAGGTTACATTCATTTATGAAATGGTGGGTGTATTAAGATGGTCTATCCATAAAGTCATTCACCAACTGTTTCAATGAACAATGGTTCTGCTTGGAGGGTGGCACAGACATTAGGTGAGGGTAAGAATCTGGTTCATTGGCTGTGATAATTTGGAAAAGCATTCATCTCAGAGAAAGAGTAACTTATAAAGTCCTCTTCTTCAAACTTGATACAAGAGCTAGAAATGTCAAGCAAAGCATTCAGTCTCACTCTTTGTTGTTCTTTTACAAGCCACTTACAAAGTTAATTGTCTACCTTTCCTTTGGCTGTATAAATACTTTTGAAATATGTAAAATGTTCTGAGAACCATAATATAGTGTAAAAACATTAAATAAACAATACTACTAATAGAGAGGCTGAGATAGGAAAAGCATGATTTCAAGACCATTATGTGGTACACAGCAAGACACAATCACATACAAACAAGCAGAAAATGTATATGGATTTTACAATATTGGACTTATTTCTTCAATTACCAAATTAGAGAGACCACTGAATAACAGCCAACAAATTTCTAATTCCTCATATTTTTGAATTTCAATCAATTAGGATATGTTACTGATATTAATTTTCATATTAAGATATTAAGAAAAGTAATTGTTACTTCCTGTTGTTTTTGTTGTAAGAGGTAGAATTAGGTTTGTGTGGGTTTGTTGAAAGATTACTTTCTTGTTTCTTCTAGGGTGTAGTTTTACTCCTTATGTTGGTGTTTTCCACCTATTATCCTTTGTAGACTGGATTTGTGGGAAGATATTGTTTAAATTTGGTTTTGTCATAGAATACCTTGGCTTTTCCATCTATGGTAATTGAGAGTTTTGCTGGGTATAGTAGCCTGGGCTGGCATTTGTGTTCTTGTAGGGTCTGTATGACATCTGCCCAGGATCTTCTAGCTTTCATAGTCTCTGGTGAGAAGTTTGGTGTAATTCTGATAAGCCTGCCTTTATATGTTACTTGACCATTTTCCCTTACTGCTTTTAAAATTCTTTCTTTGTTTAGTGCATTTGGTGTTTTTATTATTATATGAGGGGAGGAATTTCTTTCTGGACCAGTCTATTTACAGTTCTGTAGGCTTCTTGTATGTTCATGGGCATCTTTTTCATTAGGTTAGGAAAGTTTTCTTCTAAAATTTTGTTGAAGATGTTTATTGGCCCTTTAGATTGGGAGTCTTCACTCTCTTCTGTACCTTTTATCCTTAGGCTTGGTCTTCTCATTTTGTCCTGGATTTCCTGGATGTTTTGGGTTAGGAGATTTTTGCGTTTTGCATTTTCTTTTTTTTTTTTTTTGTTTTTTTGTTTTTTGGGTGTATTTTTGTTGTTGTTGTTTTTGTTTTGTTTTGTTTTGTTTTGTTTTTCGAGACAGGGTTTCTCTGTGTAGCCCTGGCTGTCCTGGTACTCACTCTGTAGACCAGCCTGGCCTTGAACTCAGAAATCCGCCTGCCCCTGCCTCCCAAGTGCTGGGATTAAAGGCATGTGCAACCACTGCCTGGCTTCCTGTAGTTCTTTAAGGAATTTTTGTGTTTCCTCTTGAAGGGCTTCTAGCTGTTTACCTGTGTTCTCCTGTATTTCTTTGAGGGTGCTATTTATGTCTTTCTTAAATTCCAGTATCATCACCATGAGAAATGATTTTTAGATCTGAATCTTGCTTTTCAGGTGTGATGGTGTGTCCAGGACTTGCTATGGTGGGAGAATTGGGTTCTGATGATGCCAAGTAACCTTGGTTTGTGTTGTGTGTTTTCTTATTCTCCCCCCCCCCCCAATCTGGTTATCTCTAGTGCTACCTGCCCTTGCTAAATCTGACTGGAGCCTGTCCTTCCTGTGATCCTGGTTGTATCAGAATTCCTCAGAGTCAAGCTGTCTCTGTGTTCCTGTGATTCTGGGATCCTGTGATCCTGGGCTTGTTAGAGCACCTGGGAGTGGAGTTTCCTCTGGGTGTTGTGGTACTGGCTTTGGAGTTTGTACCCAAGGTCTGCTCAGGGCACAAGCCCAGACAGACCTGAAGGAACCAGTGCCACTGCACTGGCAGAGTTCCTGTGTGCCTGGGTCCTGCTGGTCCCAGTTACTCCCAGTGTTGGGACAGGTGTTGTGTCCTTCTCACCTCTGATCCTGGGCGTGTTAGAGCACCTGGGAGTGGAGCTTCCTCTGGGTGTTGTGGGACTGGCTGTGGAGTTTGCGCCCAAGGTCTGATCAGGGCACCAGCTGGCCCAGACAAACTGGAAGCTACCGGAGCCACTGTGCAGTTTCTGTGTGCCTGGGTCCTGCAGGTCCCAGCTGCTCCCAATGTTGGGACAGACAGGTCCTCCTCACCTCTGATCCTCTGATACTGGGTGTATCAAAGTGCCTGGGACTGGAGCCACCTCTGGATGCTGTGGGACTGGCTGCAAAATTTGGGCCCAAAGTCTGCTTAGGGCACTGGCCTCGTTTTCTATTTTACAATTAAATACCTTTCCACATTAAAAAAAAAATTTAAAAAAAAGAAAAAAAAAAGGAAATTGAAATTGAAAGAGGATTGTTAAAGCATAAGACCTATAGTTAAACCTAGTGGAAAAATTTAAAAAGTCAGCATAGGTCTGCCATAACAGAATGTTAGCCATCACAAGAGCTGACAGGTCAGGAAGGCATAGAAATTAAAAACAAGAGAAAAATTGTGTCTAAGCATACAAGGACGTGTTTGGACAAGCCATGAGTTATGGGCCATCTGGATTCCTGAGATATGATTTGAGGTCAGCACGACCCACAGTTTCTGGGAATCCACCACCCGCTATCCTGCTCCCTGCACTCACTCGACCCCTCCCGCTTTCCTGCTCCCCGCTTCCGACCACAGTCTCCTGCCTGCAATCACATTTATTTTTAAAATCCACCAATTAAGATTGGTTTCTTTGTTCTTTGCAGCTTCTTTTCCTATATAAACCTTAAAGCACCAAGCTTCCGGGTCGGTTCCACTGTCCCTTGCAGGGGATACGAATCGACCCGGAGCTCCGCCCATTAAAAACCTCATGTGCTTTGCAGCAAGTTGGCCTCTCAAGTTTCACTGGGCTCTCACTCTCCCGCGACTTGAGTGAGGGTCTCCTTTCTGGGGGTCCTACAAAATAACATTTTTTTTTTAAGAAAGATAAGACCAATACTCCTCAAACCATTTCACAAAATAAATACAGAAAGTATATTGACAACATTCTCCTCCTACAAGACCACAGTAACTCTGATAAGTAAACCACACAAAGAATCACCAAAAAAGATAATTTTAGAGCAATTTCTATGAATGTCAATACAAATATACTCAATAAAATACTTGCAAACCAACTCTTCCACAAGATGTGTTCTTTGACTTGGTTTGCCAGTATCCAGGCATGACTCCCAGTGGAGGGATAAGGACACCAAACCAACCAAAACACCTTTGACCCAAAACGTGTCCTACCTACAGGAAATACAGGAACTGAGATGGAGCAGAGTCAAAGGGAATAGCCAGCCAATGACCGACCCAAATTGAGACCCATGAGCAAGAACCAATCCCTGACACTTTTAATGATATTCTGTTAAGCTTGAAGACATGAGCCTAGCATAACTGTTGCATGACTCTGAGAGAGTCCACCCAGCAGCCAACATAAACAGATGCAGAGACCCACAGCCAAGCACTAGCCTGAGCTAGGAAATCTTGTGGAAGAGTTGGGGGAAGGATTGAGGAACTCAGACAGGATAGGGACTCCACAAAAACACCAACAGTGTCAACTAACCTAGGCACTTGGGGGCTCCCAGGGACTGAACCACCAACCAAAGATTGAGCATGAGCTGGACCTAGGCCCCCTACACATATGTAGCAAATGTGCAGATTGGTCTTCATGCAGCGGTACCCCAATAACTAGAGTGGGAACTTTCCCTGAACATGTACCTTACTGAGATCCTGTTTCTTTAACTGGGTTGCCTTGTCTGGCCTTAATGGGAGAGGATAAGCCTAGTTTTGCAGTGATTTGATGTCCAGGGTAGAATGATACCCTGGCGGGGCTTCCCTCTTCTCAGAGGAGGTGAGTGGTGAGCCCTTATTTTCAAATTTGAAGACTTCAAAATAATTCATCTCTCACTTTTCAACGTGTACTCTCAGAAAGTTGTCCAGGCTTCTCATCATCCTGAAAAGGCCTAGGACTGAAGATGTCAGTTGTACCCAGTAAAGCCAGAGTCTATATGTGTTCATGGCTTTTTTTTTTTTTTTCTTCGAGACAGGGTTTCTCTGTGTAGCCCTGGCTATCCTGGAACTCACTCTGTAGACCAGGCTGGCCTCAAGGATTGAGCTTTTTTATACTTATCACAGTGACCACATATTTACTACTTGAGTTTCTGTCTGTGTAAGACCCCAACCCTTGGTTAGTGGTGCTTACTTCAAGATGCCCCTGAGTGTGATGCTGAGAGGATGGATGCAAAAGCAAGAGGCTTATTTTCTGGCAAGTTGAGGTCGACTTTCAATTAGTCCCTCAAGATGAGTTACTAAGAATGGGACCCCGAATGGCTATTAAAAGGAATTTTTATACTTTTTAGGAGCACAGGTTACATCAGCAAGGTTACGGTTCAAACTTATTGGATAAGCATATTGACCTTAAATCTATTGGCTAGCAAGCATGACACACATTTGACCTCTACCTAGGACTTTCCAGAAGGTCAGGTAACTATCAGTACATTCTGAGAATTTTTGTTCCTGTGGGTGGAGAATGGACTTACCCTAGCCTTGACTCCAGGTGGAAAGGGGAAGCTGTAAGGAGGGTGTGGGACAGGAAAACCCCTTAGGGTCCCTCTTCAGAAAGTCTGGATCTGAAGCAAACAATTCCAGTCATCTGGGATACTTCCATGTCTTAGCGATTATGAAGAGAGCAGCTCTCAGCGTGGCTGTGTAAGTATCAGATGAGTAGAATATCAGGTCTTTTTTGTGTAAGGGTCCATGATTTGCCCGAAGAATGATAGCTAGGACTCAAATAGTATGTAAACGCAAGAGTGTTTTACTCTGCAGAAGTCCAGCATGCTGGGGTATCTCATTGGAGACCCCAAAGTGAACACACAGGCTAGGTTTATGGCGTATTATGGGAATTCTGGGGAGGGGTAGGTGACCTCTATCTTAATCTGTTAGGTCCTTCTCTGCAGAAATTCCACAATCATTACTGGGGTGTGGCTCCATCTCTACCAAAATCATTGCTGAGGAAGTCTAGAAACTATTGCTGACCTATTGCCCTTGCCTCAGGCCAGGTGGTTGGCCAGCTTCTGAGTAGGTGCCTGAAACCTAGGGCTTTTTTCCCCCCAGTAACTGACTGGCCTGGGTTTGCCTGGACTTGCCCAATGCTTGGAAACAGAGATTTGGGCCTTGTCTCCTTAACTGCCAATTTGATGCCTGTCATGGAATCTGCCTAGCCTTCTCATAAGCATATTCCAAGGACTGGTGCAGCTGGGTCATATGGTAGATTTATGTTTAGATTTTGATATTTCTCTCCTGTTGCTGAGGCCCCTGCAACCCTCATGATTGGCAAAGAAATATTCCGTGTAAGATATAGAATGGAACTTGGGTCAGCACCATTTTAGCAGGTGCTGGGCCAAAAGTCTCTAGAGTCTAACCAAGTGGTTTATTTTCCTTACACATTTAAACATAGTAAAGCTTTGAGGAAAAGTTTTCTTTTTTTTTTCCTTTTCTTTCTTTTTATTTATTTATTTTTTTGAGACAGGGTTTCTCTGTGTAGCCCTGGCTGTCCTGGAACTCACTCTGTAGACCAAGCTGGCCTCAAACTCAGAAATCCACCTGCCTCTGGCTCCTAAGTGCTGGGATTAAAGGCGTGAGCCACCACTGCTTGGCTAAGGAAAAGTTTCTTGATGACAGTAATCACAACAAAACTTTAGACAAAGCTGCATAGAAAATCCTCTTCCAAGTATACCGCTTTAGTGAAGCTCCTGTGATATTTACCATAAGAATGGGTTCTTGTTCACAGAGGAATCTGTTCTGAGTCCCTGGAGAAAGGATTTTAATATGCATAAGAATGGGTTCAAGCAGGGCAGTGGTAGCACATGCCTTTAATCCCAACACTTGAGAGGCAGAGGCAGGCAGATTTCTGGGTTCAAGACCAGCCTGGTCTACAGAGTGAATTCCAGGACAGCTAGGGCTATACAGAGAAACCCTGTCTCGAAAATAAAACAAAACAAAACAAAATGAGAATGATTTCTTTTTATTGAGAATGCAAAGTGCATAGGGCTTTTTTCATAAAGATAGCTTTTATTCACTGAGAGGCAAAGCTCAGAATTAGGGCCTAATGATGTTTAGGATTTGAGGGATTCTGGTGAAAGCTAGCTGAACAGAATAGCAATTGTTAGTGACCATACACTCCAGCTTTCCAGGTGAACAGGCAGCAGTCATTTTCTTCCCATAGAAAAACAGTCTGGAAATATAGCAATTCTGGTTTTTCTAATGCATCCCTTATGCTGAGTCCTTTTCCATTTATCCCTCCCAACATCTGCTTTGCTCTGCTCTGTTGTTCTTTTCATTCTAAGTAGAATATGATGAAATCTCAGTTGTTTGGATTTGCATTTTCCAATTACTAGAGATGGTGAACTTTATTAGACATATTTCTCTTTTTCCTCTTCTTCCTCTTCCTTCTCTTCCCCCTCCTCTCCCTCCTTCTCCTCTTTCTTTTCCTCCTCTTCCCCATCCACCTCTTCTTCCTCCTTTCCTCTTCAAGTATGGCCTGTTCCAGTCTCATTTGGTTTCAAGATGTTTACTGCAAAATCAGATACTATTCGAATGGGCTTCCCTCTTATCTGTGATGTTTGTTTGTTTATCCTCTTTTTTTGTGGGATTTGATGGTTGGCCACTACCACATGATCTGTGACCACATGATCTGTGTGACCATTGCCCCAGCATATCTTTCAGACAGAACAGATTGTGAGTGAAATTTTTTGTGAGAGGGCTGGATTCCACATTTCTCCTTTTTTGGCCTGTAGAGTCCCTACCCATGACAAAGAGACTAGAACTTAGATGTGAAGCCTCTAAGGATGCACCAGTTCAATCTCTCCATGTTCAGTAAACTTTGTGGATGTTGTCCTCAGCAATGAGGCAAATCTTTCAGTTTTCAGAAAGTAACACTTTTCTAGCATCAAACTGGGTTGTTTGGGAATCTTCATAGAAACATGTTGGACAGCAAATCAATGAAATGCAACCCAGGTCCAACACAGAAAGACTTCCCTGTCTAAAAGAAATGGCCAGGTGAGACTCTATACCCCAAATTACTAGAGTCCTCTCTAGGACACCCTCACAGATTTCCGAAAGTTTCTGATGGACTAGGTTTCCACATCAGCAAGGAATACTCCCACTTCAGATCATCTCTCCATCCCATCTGACCTCTACTCCTGATCCCCTACTCCCATTGACATGAATGCTAGTCTACACACAAAATCTTGTCTTTTTAACCTTTCTAAGAAGATCTTTATATTCCTCCTGTAAAGTCAGGTCCTTCCTCTTTACCTAACGTCTCTAAATCTATGGACAAAATAGCATGGTAATTATTTGCTTAATGGCTTATATCAAATCTGGAGGTTCTTCAGAAAATTCGAAATAGATCTACCTGAAGACCCAGCTATACCATTCCTGGTCATATATCCAAAAGATGCCCCACGATGCCACAGAGGCAAGAGGTCCACTAGGTTCATAGCATGCTTATTTGTGATAGCCAGAAGTAGGAAACAACCCAGACATCCCACAACAGAAGAATCAATACAGAAAGTGTGACTCATTTACACAACAGAATAGTACTCAGCTATTAACAATGAGAACATCAAGAGTTTTGCAGGTAAATGGATGGAAATAGAAAATATCTTGGGTGAGGTAACTCAGTCCCAAAAGGACATGCATGGTATGTACTCAATAATAAGCGGATATTAGCCAAAAATGTATAGAATGCTCAGGACACAAATCACAGGATTCACAAAGGTTAACAAGCCAAAAGAGCCAAGTGAGGATGTCTCATACCCGCTTGGGAGAAAGAAGAAAGCAATCATGGCAGTGAGGTGGTGGAGGAGGAAGGGAGAGAATTGGGTGGGAAAGGGGACAGGAAGAGAAACGGGGAAACATGATCAAGTATTGGGGGGAGGGGCAACAGGACTGAAGCCCTGAGGGCCAGCAGAAAGAATGGAAACAGGCAACCTCAGGAGATAAGAGGTAGAGGGACCCTCTAAAATGTACCAGAGACCTGGGAGGTGAGAGACTCTCAAGACTCAAAGGGAGGGAACTTGCATGAAGTGCTCTACATTGGTGAGGTGGCACTTGCAGAGTGCACCTCCAGTGGAGTGGCAGAACATCAAGTGGAGTGATAGAGTTGCTATCTCATATTAAAAAGTTCTGAAGCAGAATTGATCCTGTTTGAAGGAACTGCAGGGACAATAGTGGAAAAGAGTGTAAGACCCTGACCTTAGTCAGCGGTACTAACTTCAAGATACCCCTGAGTGAGACACCAAAACACACATAGTTGCAAAAGCAAGAGGTTTAGTTTCCAGTGCATCAGGGTCAAACTTCAAATAGTCCCTGAAAGCCAGTGACTAGAAGGCAACCCTGAATGGCTATTGCAATACTTTTCAGGGGCACAGGTTACATCAGCAAGATTACAGTTTAAACTTATTGGCTAAGCATATTGACTTTTTTTTTCTTGGTTTTTCGAGACAGGGTTACTCTGTGTAGCCTTGGCTGTCCTGGAACTCACTCTGTAGACCAGGCTGGCCTCAAACTCAGAAATCTGCCTCCCTCTGCCTCCCAAGTGCTGGGATTAAAGGCGTGCGCCACTACCGTCCAGCACATATTGACTTCTAAATCTATTAGCTAGCAAGCATGGTCGGATCAAGACACACCTTTGAACTCAACCTGGGACATTCCAGAGGGTCAGGTAACTATCAGTCAGTACATTCTGCAGTTTTTCTGCGAATTTTTACTCAGGAATGCTCCTGTGGATGGAGAATGGAACTTGGCCTAGCCTTGACCTGAAGTGGCTGGATGTAAGGTTTTCAAAGGCCCCTAGGGTCCTTCAAGAGTACGAGAGAAAGGAAGTTCAGTGACAGACCCAAATTGGGATCTAGCTAAAGGGGAGGCCTGGGGCCTGGCACTGCTACTGCTACTGTAGTGTGTTTGCAGACAGGAGCCTAGCATAGCTGCCCTCTGAGAGGCCCAACAAACAAGCTAAAAGAGTCAGATGTAGATATTAGCACTCAATAAATGGACAGAAGCCCAGGATCCCTGTGGTTGAGTTGGAGAAAAACTAGAAGAATCGGAGGAGGAGGTCAGCCCCATGGGAAGACTAGCAGTCTCAACTGACCTGGACCTACTTGTCTGGCCTCTGCGATATATGATACACCTAATCCTCAAGAGACTTGAGGCTCCAGGGAGTGGGGAGAACTGGTTGGGTGGGGGTTGGGTGGGGTGGGGACATCCTCTTGGTGACAGGGGTGGGAGGAGGACAGACATGTGGGATGAGGAGTGGTGGTGGGGATCAGACTGGAGAGGGATGAAATTTGGACTGTAAACAAGGAATAAAAATTAAATATAAATAAATTTTGAAAAAAAAAAGCATTGCTATGGAATGCCAGGTTCTTCTTCCACACAACAGAAAGAAATCTGTCTCAGCTCTTCTGTCTCAGCTCTTCTGTCTCAGCTCTTGTGATGGTTAGTCTTGGTAGTCAAATTGGCTGTACATGGAACTAACTAAAACTGCAACAGTTTGGTACTTCAAGGGATCTTTCTTTCTTTCTTTCTTTCTTTCTTTCTTTCTTTCTTTCTTTTTTTTCTTAGTTTTTAGAGACAGGGTTTCTCTGTGTAGCTCTGACTGTCCTGGAACTTAGTCTGTAGACCAGGCTGGCCTAGAACTCAGAAAGGGATTTTTCTTAATTAGATTTCGAAGTTGTAAACCCCTCCTTTAAATCTGGGTCTTTTGCTTTGTTTTGTTTTGTTTTTTTGTTTGTTTGGTTGGTTGGTTTTGTTTTTTTCGAGACAGGGTTTCTCTGTGCAGCCCTGGCTGTCCTGGAACTCACTCTGTAAACCAGGCTGGCCTCAAATTGAGAAATCCGCCTACCTCTGCCTCCCAAGTGCTGGGATTAAAGGTGTGTGCCACCACTGCCCAGCTAAAAGTGAAAAGAAATAACTTTAATCTAGGCCACAGCTTCTGGTGGTGACCTACATGTATGAAGGTCATTGAATATGGTAATTCTTTCTCCTTATATTCATGTCCTACCTCTAGCTGCCAAGTTTATTTTTTTTTAAAAACCCGCATTAGAGCCTACTTCTTCATAATTCTGGTATGTACTGAAGACCAGCAGAGACATCCAGGGACATGGACTGAGCCACTTCTGTATTCTTCTGTCCATTTGCAGACAGCCATTGTTGGACTAGTTGGAGCACAACTTGCAAGCCATTTCTACATACACAGAGAGATCCATTCTATTAGTTCTGTTCATCTAGATACCTTTATTAATACAGCTATGTTTTTTCTCCCATTCCCACTGAAGAAGATGTGCTGGCTAACAATAGTACTCCATAGACTTTTTCATCTGTTTCCTGCTTTTCTCCCAGGGTTGTGTAAACTCTCATACCTACCAGGTGAAAAGGAGCTGCAATTTACCTGACCCAACCATGAAACCACAGAATAAAAATCTTAGTATTTCCTAAAAATTTCTTTTTAATTGTTAATATTCTTAGTACCCTTCCCCTATGGGCCGGGTTGTTTATTAAACTAAAAGTTGAATAACAGGCTTCGCAAGCTATGAGCCTCAATTCCAGGAGGAAGAACGGGGAGCGCTGAAAAAACGGAAGGGTGGGCTATTAGAGGACAGGCACAGGTACTACTAAAATGCAAATCTGTCCAGATCTGGAATGGAAGCCTGGTACAGGAACCGCCTTGTCTTGTCCCTTTAGGGTAATCTCACTCTAGTTATCTGGAAAAGGGTTGGCCCTGGAGCAGAAGCATGGGCCAGGAATCACTATGCTGCATCCCTTCATCACACTTTAACCTTAAGGGAGGTGCTTATGTCACTCGAGATTTTCTGGCCAATCACGGCCTCCAGTCTGACCTGCCAGTCAGTGAAGGAGGGTGTTTCCGGGCGCCATGTTGCTGGTTCAATGCTGAAGTTGAGGAGGCTGGAGCGGTTTGTGTGTCGTGCTCAGTGTGCTACTGCTGGGTGCTGTGAGGGGAGTTTAGCCGAGCTCTGAACTCGCGACATGGTGAGTATCTGGCAGCTGCTTCCAATGGGAAGGGGCAGGCAGTTTAACAGCTGGAGCGAGTGTGGTGAGTGCCCCCCTGGGGCTGGTTGGGACCTGCAGCTAGAAATGGCCACCTCTGAGGTTGTTTGTGGTCTTAGCCGCTCCCAGAACGCGGGAGGTGACCTCTGAATAACTTTGTTCTGGGGCTGCATCTGCATAATCATTTGGAGCGTGGGCTTGTATGTCAAAACCTTCCTGGCAATACGGCAAATACAGACATGCCTACTTTGTACAGTATCTAATACAATTTTTGAGTTTGTTTTAATATTTTGTTGTAAAATATATTTGAAGTTAATCTGAGAAAGTTGCAAATCTCACCTCTTGTCTTGGGTGGCAGTCCAATATTAAGCTGTGCAGCTTTTAGACTCCTCTGAGTTTAATCCCACTGTGTAACACTGTCCCGTGACTTCGCACGTGTCGTCCACTTCCTCTCTAGGAAGTATTGTAAAAGATCAAGCTCTTCTTAAGATGCTTACTTGGCTTGTGCGGGATCTCCCCATCCCAACTTTTGTACGTTTTACCTTTTTACCTTCTTGTTTTCTTGTCCCTTTCTTTCTTTTTTCGAGACAGGGTTTCTCTGTGTAGCCCTGGCTGTCCTGGAACTCACTCTGTAGACCAGGCTGGCTTCAAACTCAGAAATCCGCCTGCCTCTGCCTCCCAAGCGCTGGGATTAAAGGCGTGCGCCACCACAGCCCGGCGTCCTTTTCTTTTTTATAAATATTTGTTCATTTATTATATGTAAATATACTGTAGCTGTCATCAGACACCCTAGAAGAGGGCACTGGATCTCATTATGGATGGCTCTGAGCCACCACGTGGCTGCTGCTGGTTTGAACTCAGTCAGTGCTCTTAGCCACTGAGCCATCTCGCCGTGAGCCCTTTCTCCTTCTTTTCCTTCTTTGGGATCTTCCACTAGGATTGTGTCACTGTTTCAGGTCTTCTGTCCCTATTTAAGTTTTCGAAGTGTAACCGGAAGGTTGAACCTAAAAGAGACTTAAGAATGCTGGCAGCTGTGGACTGCAAGGTCTGTTCTAGGCTGGCTCCTCTTTGAGCATTAACCAGAGCTGGGTGCATGTGGTTATTAAAGAGAGATTTCTTTTCTTTCTTGATTTCTTTTTTCTTTTTTCTCTTTTTGTTTTTTCGAGACAGGGTTTCTCTGTGTA